>JAHDVE020000901.1:0-13869 GCA_022606495.2 Halesus radiatus
GGGCTTAATTTCGTATGATTGGACAATTTATGAAGTTTTTTGACGTTTTTGCCGTTTTTTGACGATTTTGAGGTTTACGACGTATTTTGTCGTTTTTTGACGTTCATGACGTTTTTTGACGATTCTAGACGACTTAGAGCGAATAAGGGGTTAATTTGGTATCATATAACAATTTTCTGAAGATTTTGAAGTATTTGACGCTTTCGACCTTTTTTGACGTTTTTTACGTTTTTTGACGTTTTAGACGTTTTCGACGTTTTTTGACGTTTTTGACGTTTTTGAGGTTTTTGACGTTTTTTGACGTTTTTTGACGTTTTCGACGTTTTTTGATGTTTTAGACGTTTTTTGACGTTTAATGACCATTACAGCGATTTAGGGCTTAATTTGGTTGAGAATTTTTTGTAATTTTGAAGAAAATACGTTTTATGACAATTTTGACTTTTTTGACGTTTTTTGCCTATTCTGGAAAACTAAGGAAGATATTGGGCTTTATTTGGTATCATTTAATAATTTTTGATGTTTTCTGATCTTTTTTGACGTTTTTTGTCCAAACTGGACGACCCATTATGATTTTTTGCTTAGTTTGGTAACAGTTGACAATTTTTGACGTTTTTCATGCTTTTTCTCAAATCTGGATGACTAAGGACGATTTTGGTCTTAGTTTGGTATCAATGACAATTTCTGACGTTTATTTTCGTTTTTGAAGTTTTTTGACCAATCTGGACGAATAAGGACGATTTTAGGCATAATTTGGTATAATTTGACAAATTTTCACGTTTTTTGACGTGTTTTATGGTTTTTGACGTTTTTTTTTCAATGTTTGCCCATTATGGACGACTTAGGAAGCTTTTGGACTTAATTTGGTATCATTTGACAATGTTTGACGGTTTTTGACGTTTTTTGACGTTTTTGACGTTTTTAGACATTTTTGGACGTTTTTGACGTTTTTTGACGTTTTTTGATGTTTGTTGACGATTTTTGACGTTTTTTGACGTTTTTGACGTTTTTTTACATTTTTTGACGTTTGTTGACGTTATTTGACGTTTTTTGAAGTTTTTTGAGGTTTTTTGACGTTTTTGACGTTTTTGATGTTTTTTACGTTTTTTTGACGTTTTTTGGCGTTTTTTGACGTTTTTGATGTTTTTGACGTTTTTTAGACGTTTTTTGACGTTTGCGACCTTTTTTGACGTTTTTTGACGTTATTTGACGTTTTTGACGTTTTTTGACGTTTTTGACGTTTTTAGACATTTTTGGACGTTTTTGACGTTTTTTGACGTTTTTTGATGTTTGTTGACGATTTTTGACGTTTTTTGACGTTTTTGACGTTTTTTGACGTTTTTTGACGTTTGTTGACGTTTTTTGACGTTTTTTGAAGTTTTTTGACGTTTTTTGAGGTTTTTTGAAGTTTTTTGACGTTTTTTGACGTTTTTGACGTTTTTGATGTTTTTGACGTTTTTTGACGTTTTTTGACGTTTTTGACTTTTCTGGAAAAATAAGGACGATTTGAGGCTTTTATTTGTATTATTTGACAATTTTTGACGTTTTTTATGGTTTTTGACGTTTTTTTAACAATCTGCACGACTACGGACGATTTTATGCTTACTTTGTATCATTTGACAATTTTTTACGTTTTTTGAGGATTTTTGACGTTTTTCGAACATTCTGAATGACTTAGGAAGATTTTGGGTTTAATTTGGTATCATTTGACAATTTTTGACGTTTTTTGATGTTTTTTGACGTTTTTTGCCTATTCTGGACGACTTAATAAGATTTTGGGCCTTATATGGTATCGTTTAACAATTTTTTACGTTCTTCATGTTTTTTATGGTTTTTGAGATTTTTGGACGTTTTTTGTGGTTTTTTAATGGTTTTTTACGTTTTTTGAAGGTTTTTTGACAATTCTTGACGAATAAGGACGATGTTAGGAATAAATTGGTATCACTTGACAATTTTTGACTGTTTTTCACGTCCTTTTTTTTGGTTTTTAACGTTTTTTGACCATTCTGAACTACTTAGGAAGATTTTTGTGGTAATTTGGTACCATTTGACATATTTTCACATTTTCTGACGTTTTTTATGGTTATTGAAGTTTTTTTTCGTTTTTTCCACATCCTGGAGGACTAAAGATGATTTTGGACCTAATTTGGTATCATTTGACAATGTTTGACGGTCTTTGATGTTTTTTGACGTTTTTTGATGTTTTATGCATATTCTGGACGACTTAAGAAGATTTTGGGCTTAATTTGGTATCATTTGACAATTTTTGACGTTTTTTATGTTTTTTTAAACGGTTTTTGACGTTTTTTTAACGTTTTTTGACCATTCTTGACGAATAAGGACGATGTTAGGAATAAATTGGTATCACTTGACAATTTTTGACTGTTTTTTAGGTCCTTTTTATGGTTTTTAACGTTTTTTTTGACCATTCTGGACTACTTAGGAAGATGTTTGTGGTAATTTGGTACCATTTGACATATTTTCACGTTTTTTGACGTTTTTTATGATTTTTGAATTTTTTTTCGTTTTTTCCCCATCCTGGAGGACTAAAGATGATTTTGGACCTAAGTTGGTACCATTTGACAATGTTTGACGGTTTTTGATGTTTTTTGACGTTTTTTGACGTTTTATGCATATTCTGGACGACTTAAGAAGATTTTGGGCTTAATTTGGTATCAGTTGACAATTTTTGACGTTTTTTGACTAATCTGGATGAATGAGGGCGATTTTCGTCTTAATTTGGGATAATTTGACAATTTCTGACGTTATTTGACTTTTTTTAATGGTTTTTGACTTTTTTTTAATGTTCTGGACGAATTAGGAAGATTTTTCGATTAATTTGCTATCATTTGACAATTTTTGACGTTTTTTCAAATATTTTTTGACGTTTTTTGATAATTTTTACTTTTTTGACGGTTTTTGCCTATTCTGGACAAGTAAGGAAGATATTGGGCTGTATTTGGTATCATTTAATAATTTTTGATGTTTTCTGATCTTTTTGCCGTTTTTTGTCCAAACTGGACGACCTATTATGATTTTTTGCTTAGTTTGGTAACAGTTGACAATTTTTGACGTTTTTCACGCTGTTCGACATTTTTTCACAAATCTGGATGACTAAGGACGATTTTGGTCTTAGTTTGGTATCATTTGACAATTTCTGACATTTAATTTGGTTTTTGAAGCTTTTTACCAATCTGGACGAATAAGGACGATTTTAGGAATAATTTGGTATCATTTGACAAATTTTCACGTTTTTTGACGTGTTTTATGGTTTTTGACGTTTTTTTTTCAATGTTTGCCCATTATGGACGACTTAGGAAGCTTTTGGACTTAATTTGGTATCATTTGACAATGTTTGACGGTTTTTGACGTTTTTTTTGGTTTTTGACGTTTTTGACCATTCTGAAGAAATAAGGAAGATTTTAGCTTAATTTGGTATCATTTGACAGTTTTTGACGTTTTTTGACGTTTTTTGACCAATCTTGACGACTTAGGACGATTTTGGGCTTAATTTGTTATCATTTGACAATGTTTGACGGTTTTTGTCGTTTTTTTATGCTTTTTATGGTGGAATATGGACGAAGTTAGGTATAATTTGGTATCATTTGACAAATTTAACGTTTTTTAACCATTTTGGACGACTTAGGAAAATTTTACATCAAATTTGTTATCATTGACAATTTTTGACGGGTTTCACGTTTTTCTTATGGTTTTTAACGTTTTCCACCATTCTGGACAAATCAGGACGATTTTAGGTATAGTTTGGTATCATTTTACAATTTTTGACGTATTTTAGCGTTTAATGACCATTCTGGACGACTAAGGACGATTTTATTTTTGAATTGTTATCATTTAACAATTTTTTACGGTTTTTAATGTTTTTTTGTTATGGTATTTAACGTTTTTTGACCATTCTGGACACCTTAGGAAAATTTTACGTATAATTTGTTATCATATGAATATTTTTGACGGTTTTCACGTTTTTCATGGTTTTTAACGTTTTTTCAACATTCTAGACGACAAAGGACGATTTTGGGGCTAATTTGTTATCGTTTGACAATTTTTCACGGTTTTTGACGTTATTTGATGTTTTTTGACAGCTCGGGAAGACTTAGGACGTTTTTGGGCTTAATTTGTTATTATTTGACAATTTTTGACGTTTTTTAACGTTTTTTGACCATTCTGGACACCTTCGGAAAATTTTAGTGGTAATTTGGAACCATTTGACAATTTTTTAGGGTTTTTCAGGTTTTTTTAATGTTTTTTGACGTTTTTGACCATTCTACAGAAATAAAGACGATTTTAGCTTAATTTGGTATCATTTGACAGTTTTTGAAGTTTTTTTTATCTTTTTTGGCGTTTTTTGACCAATCTTGACGACTTAGGACAATTTTGGGTTTAATTTGTTATCATTTGACAATGTTTGACGGTTTTTCTCGTTTTTTTATGGTTTTCGACATTTTTTGACGATTCTCGACGAATAAGGACGATGTTAGGAATAAATTGGTATCATTTTTAATAATTTGGTATCATAAAGACGTTTTTAGCTTAATTTCGTATCATTTGACAGTTTTTGAAGTTTTTTTTATAATTTTTGACGTTTTTAACTTTTTTTGACCATTCTGGACGAATTAGCACAATTTTAGGCCTTATTCGGTATCACTTGACAATATTTTTCGTTTTCTGACGTTTTTTGGTGTTATTTGGTGTTTTTTGACAACTCGCGACGACTTAGGAAGATTTTGGTTTAATTTGGTATCATCTGACAAAGTTTGACTATTTAGACGTTTTTTTATATTTTTCGTCTTTTTTTGACAACGAGTAAGTACGATTATGGGCTTAATTTGGTATCATTTGACATATCACGTTCCGACCTTTGCAAATAGAACCGATTGTTAAGATTTTTTTAAGAAATCTTGTCGAAACCGTTAAGAGTAATGCCAATTTGGAATAAGACTTCCGTAGGCCAGATGTTGTCAGAGAAAACGGTCGTCATGTTCCGACAATTGCAAATAAATTCCCAGCAGAAATTTCGTTTTGCGGGAAGAGCCGATTGTTCAGATTTTTATATGAATTTTTGTAGAGACCGTTAAGAGTAATTCAAATTTGGAATACAACTTCCATCAGTCAGATTTTGCCCCAGAACACGTTTTTCACTTTCGACTAATGCAAAGAAATTCCCAGCCAAATTTTGGTTTGGGAGGAGAACCGATTGTTCAGATTTTTATATGAAATTTTGTCGAAACCGTTAAGATTAATGCAAATTTTGAATACAACCTTCATCGATCGGATGATGCCCCAAAAAATGGTTGTCATGTTCCAACCCTTGCAAAGAAGATCCCAGCAGAAATTTTTTTTTGCAAAGAGAATTAAGTTTTGTTTTTTTTTTATGAAATCTTGACGAGAACGTTATGAGTAATTCAATTTTGGAATACAAATTCCATTGGTCAGATGGTGCCTTAGAAAATGATTGTCATGTTTCGACTTTTGTCTAGACGTTCGCAGGAGAAACATTTGTTTTGCAAAGAGAATTAATTTTTCTGATTTTTTATGAAATCTTGTCTAGACCGTTAAAAGTAATTCAAATCTGGAATACAACTTGCATCTGTCAGATTTTGCCCCAGAAGACGGTTTTCACGTTTTGACCATTGCAAAGAAATTCCGCCCACAAATTTTGCTTTGGGAGGGGAACCGATTATTCAGATCAAATCTTGTCGAGTCAAATTTGGAATATAACTTCCGTCGTTCAGATGTTTCCCCAGAAAACGGTCGTCATGTTCAGACCCTTGCAAAAAATTCCCAGCCGAGATTTTTGTTTTGCAAATAGAACCGATTGTTCAAATTTTTTTATTAAATCTTGTCGAGACCGTTAAGAGAAATTAAAATTTGCAATACAACTTCATTCAAATTTGGAATACAACTTCCATTGGTCAGATGTTTCGCCAGAAAACGATGGTCATGTTCAGACCCTTGCAAAAAATTTCCCGGCGGAGATTTTTTTGCAAAGAGACTGGATTGTTCAGATTTTTTTTATGAAATCTTGTCGAGACAGTTAAAAGTAATTCACTTTTGGAATACAACTTCCATCGGGCAGATGTTGCCCGTGAAAACGGATATCATGTTCCGACCATTGGAAAGAAGTTCCAAGCAGAAATTTTTGTTTTGCTAAGACAACAGATTGTTGATATATTTTATGAAATCTTGTGGAGACTGTTAATAGTATGAGAGCGAGATAAACTTTTTATTTGGCACCGTCATTTTTAAAAGACTTAGGTGCCCCCTGAACGGGTCCTGATATTTTGAATATTCAAGTCATTTTTTTACAGACCAAGTGAAATTTATTTTTTTATTCCGCAGAATGATATGACAGCGAGATATTTGTTTTTATTTTGCCACGTCACTTTTTAATGACTTGAAATGACAGTGAATTACTGTGAATTACGGTGAATTAGGGCGATTTACGGTGAATTACAGTGATTTACTATGATAAACGAAGATTTACGATGACTTACGGAGAATTACGGTGAATTACCGTGATTTACTAAGATTTACGGTGAATTACGGAGAATGAGGGTGATTTTCTGAAATGTTTATGGTGAGTTACTGTGATTTACTGTGATTTACGTTGAATTACGATGACTTACGGCGAATTACGCCGATTTACGGTGAATTAACTTTGATTTTCAGAAAAGTTTAAGGTTAATTACTTTGAATTACGGTGATTTACGGAGAATTACAGTGATTTACTATGATTTTCGTTGATTTACGATGACTTACGTTGAATTACGGTGAATAAAGATGATTTACGGCGATTTACGGTGAATAACGGTGAATTACGGTGATTTTCTGAAATGTTTAAGGTGAATTACTGTGATTTACGGTGAATAACGGTGATTAACGGTGGTTTTCAAAAAAGTTTATGGTGAATTACAACTTCCATCGGCCAGATGTTACCCCAGAAAACTATTTGTCACGTTCCGACCCTTGCAAAGAAGTTTCCAGAAGAAACTTTTGTTTTGCAAAGAGAAATAATTTTTCAGATTTTTTTTTGAAATATGGTCGAGACCAACAAGAGTTATACAAATTTTAAATACAACTTCCATTGGCCAGATGTTACCCCAGAAAACTATTTGTCACGTTCCGACCCTTGCAAAGAAGTTTCTAGAAGAAACTTTTGTTTCGCAAAGAAAAAAAAATTTTCTGTTTTTTTTTTTAAATATGGTCGAGACGAACAAGAGTAATACAAATATGTAATACAACACCAATCGGTCAGATGTTGCCCAAGAACACTGTTTGTCATTTTCCGACCCTTGCAAAGATGTTTCAAGAAGAAACTTTTGTTTTGGAAAGACAATTAATTTTTCTGTTTTTTTTATTAAATTTTGTCGAGACCGTTAGGAGTAATACAAATTTGGAATATAACTCCAATCGGTCAAGTGTTGCCCCAGAAAACTGTTTGTCATGTTCCGACCCTTGCAAAGAAATTTCCAGAAGAAACTTTTGTTTTGGAAAGACAATTAATTTTTCTGTTTTTTTTATTAAATCTTGTCGAGACCGTTAGGAGTAATACAAATTTGGAATATAACTCCAATCGGTCAAGTGTTGCCCCAGAAAACTGTTTGTCATGTTCCGACCCTTGCAAAGATGTTTCCAGAATAAACTTTTGTTTTGCAAAGAGAAATAATTTTTAAATTTTGAACGGGTTTAGAGATTTTAGTACGTTTAACAACGTTTTCTGAAACATTTTAATACGTTTTTTGAACCTTTTTAGTCATTTTTTCGTTTTAATTAAGCTTACAAATGTTTAAGACGTTTTAAGTTGTTTTGAGACGTTTATAAACATTTTAGGACGTGTACAGACGTTTTATTTAATTTTGTATCGCTTTGACTCATTTTTGAACGTTTTTCGACATTTTCTGTCGTTTACAGTTGTTTTACACGTTTCTAGACATTTTTGTACGGTTTTAGTCAATATTGTCCATTGAAAGACGTTTTAGACGTTGTTTGGAGTTTTTAAACTTTTACAGACGTTTTAGATCCTTTAAGATATTTTTTGACGTTTTTAAACATTTTAGCACGTTTAAAGACGTTTTAGATGTTTTAATATGTTTTTGGACGTTTTTAAACGTTTTAGTACGTTTACAGACGTATTACACGTTTTAAACCATTTTGTGACGATTTTAGGCATTTCTGCGCGTTAAACGACGTATGTGGACGTTTTATGACGTTTTTGAACGTTTTTAGTGTTTTTTTGACGTTTGTAGACGTTTTAGACGTTTTAAGATGTTTTGGACGTGTTTAGATCTTCTTTTACGTTTTCAGACGTTTAATTGAGTTTTAGACGTTTTAAGTCGTTTGTGGACGGTTTCAAACATTTTAGACGTTCTATGATGTTTTGAGACTTTTTTAAATATTTGACGACTTTTAGTCATTGTTGGCCATTGAAAGACGTTGTTGACGTTTTATGTCATTTTTGAACACTTTTAGTCATTTTGGAGGGCGTTTAAAAATTTAGGACGTTTACAGATGTTTCAGACGGTTCAAGACATTTTTGAACGCTTTTAGTCATTATTGGCTATTTAAAGACGATTTAGACATTGTTAGAAGTTTTTAAACGTTTACACACGTTTGAAACGCTTTCAATTATTTTTTGACGTTTTTAGACATTTGAACATGTTTCAAGATGTTTTAGATGTTTTATGACGTTTTTGGACGTTTTGAAAGGTTTTATTTCGCTTACAGACGTTTTAGACGTTTTAATACGTTTTTTGAACGTTTTTAGTCATTTTTTGACGTTGTTAGTCGCTTAAAGACGGTTTAGATAGTTTTTATACATTTGAGGAAGTTTACAGACGTATTAGACGTTTTACGCCTTTTTGTGACGATTTTAGATATTTCTGCACGTTTAACGACGTGTGTTGACGTTTTAATGTTTTTGAACGTTTTTGACGTTTTTGGACGATTTAGACGTTTTAAGATATTTTTCGATGTTTTTAGATCCTTTATGACGTTTTCAGATGTTTAATTGAGTTTCAGACGTTTTAATTAAGTTTACACACGTTTTAGACGTTTCATGTCGTTTGTGGACGTTTTCAGATGTTTAAGACGTATTAAGACATTTTTGGGCGGTTTTAGATATTTTAGGTCGTTTAAAGACGTGTTTTAGACGTTTTACGATGTTTTTGGACAATTTTAAACGGACAATTTTAAACGTTATACTATGTTAACAGACGTTTTATACGTATTAAGACGTTTTAGATCGATTTAAGTCATTTTTTATAGTTTTTAGACGTTTTAGACGTTTTAGACGTTTTAAGATATTTTTGGAGCTTTTTAGACATTTAAGAACGTTTAAATGTCTAAAAAGCTCCAGAAAAACTGCAGAACGATAATGTAAGAAGTAAGTATGAAAATTGTGTAGAGATGAGATTGAATGATAAGGATATGAACGGTCTGAGCATAGACGAAACATGGGATCACATAAAAGTGAGTCTTTGTGAATCTGCTAGAGAGGTATGTGGGATAAGTACGCAAGGTAGGAAGAAAGGTGATGCATGGTGGGATGATGAGATTAAAGCACTGGTCTGTTTGTTTTGTTTTGTTTTTGTAGCTTTATTTAGATGTAAGCAAATTTTCATACATCTAGTAATAAAAAACATATAAGATACATAATAAAATAAATAGAGTCATAAAATTATAACAGAAAGAATACAGTTAATAAAAAAAAGAAATACAGTTAATAAAAAAAAGAAATACAGTTACCCCAGTTCAAAAAAAAAATAGGGTTTAAGAAATACAGTTAGTACAAATAGAAATACAAGTCATAAATTTTTCTTTATGTATATAGCACATGTTTTACGGAAAGTGCCAAGACTTGAGGCTTCCTTTATGGAATTTGGTAGGTTATTATAAAGTTTTTGCCCTTTATAAAACACGCTGTTGTGTGTACACGTAAGTTTTGTTTTGGAAAGCCTGAAGTCTCGGCAACTCCTCGTAGGATAATTGTGAATATTTTCATGATACATAATATTAGTTTACAGATATTTAGGGAGCATGTTATTTTTAAGCTTGTACATCATTGTTAATGTATTATATATTATATGTTGTTTAGTTGTCATCATATTTAAGTTTTGTAACATAGTTTTAACTCTAGTAAAGATATTACATTTCAGAATCATCCTCATTCCCCTATTTTGTATAACCTGTAGTTTATTATTTTGGGCCTCGTTACATAAGAATAGAACACTAGAACATAATTTAAATGAGGAGTTACAATAGAATTGTATACAAGGTGCGTTGTCTTGAGATATAAGTTATTAATAATTCTTTTTAGGAAGCCAACTTTTTTAGCAATTTTCTTAGATATGTATTCGAAGTGTTTGTCGAATTTGAATTTATCATCTAATATTATACCCAAATATTTAATACTGTTAACCCTTTCTATCTTTATGTTATCAATGGTTAGTATTGCATGTTCGGTTTCACCTTGACTATCAATAATCAGAAATTTAGTTTTCATAACATTCAGTTTAAGTTTGTTTATGTTTAACCAAAGTGTTACATTATTTAAGTCATTTTGTATCTCTTCAATGGCGTCCTGTAATTTTTTCTGGCTATATATAACAATGTATCATCAGCAAATAATTTAATGGCACAATGCTTTAAAACTTTAACAATATCATTTATATATATAATGAATAACAATGGACCTAGGACAGATCCCTGTGGAACGCCTTTACTAGTATGACGTGGATCTGATGTTATACCACCATATTTTGTTACTTGCGTTCTTTCTGATAGATAATCAGCAAACCAATTAATTTCTTTACCGTTAATTCCAATATTTCTTAATTTTTTATTAATCTATCTCTATCGATTGTTTCAAATGCCCTTTTTAAGTCTAAAAATACTGCAGTAATTTTACTGTTTTTATCTCTATAATTTTTCCATTCTTGTATTACATAGTTAATAGCGGTTTCACAAGAAAATTTATTTCTAAAACCCGATTGTTGTCGAACTAATATCTGCTTTGTCTCAATATATTCAGTTAATTGCTCCTTTATAATGTATTCAAGTATTTGTTCATATTTGGGTAAGCAATTTATCGGTCGGAATTCGTCAAATTTTTTTGGGTTATCGATTTTCGGAATAGGAGTTATTACAGATGTCTTCCAAGTTTTGGGAAACACTCCACTATTCATAGATTCATTGATAATTTGTACCATCGATTCGCCAATAATATTAATTGAGTCTTTGATTATATTTATTGTAATACCGTCTGTAGATTCCTTCGATTTCATGTTACTTAAGACTCTTTTTAAGTATGGTAAATCTATATTTTTAAACTTAAACTCTTCATCGGTGCATACAGTCCTGTCTATGTCTAGTTTGTTAGCAGGACATTCTGGAATACTTTCGCTTATAAGATCTATGCTCGAAATAAAGTGCTTGTTAAATTTTGTCGCTATATTCTCAATTTCTTCTTCATTTCCATCTGGGAAATCAATCGATTTTACAACTTCTTTTTGTTTGCCCTTTATGATTCTTTTTAGTGTTATCCAAAGTTTTCTTGGCTCATTCTGTTGTGTTTCTAATTTTTGTTTATAGTAATCGCACTTATGTTGTTTAATTTGTTTTGAATAAATATTGCGAATTTTTTTATATGAATTCCATTGTTCATTGGATGGTTCCAATTTTGCCGCTTTATATGCATTATCTCTCTGTTTTTGAAGGTTATGTAATGGTATCGAATACCATCTGTTAGTATTTTTAAACTTAACACTTCTTATCGGCATATTTTTGTCGACTGCCGACGTCAAAATTTTGACGAAATTTTCTGCTTTGTCATTTAATGAATTAGACTCGGTAATTTGTGAGATACTATTTTTTAAAGTTTCACAGAATTTAGAGTGATCATAGTTCCTTTTATCTCTATACATAATTTTCCTTGACTCATTTTTTATTACACTCGTTTCAAGTAGTGTTATTATGTTTTCGTGGTCTGATAATAATAATAATAATAATAATAATAATAATAATAATAATGATAATAATAATAATAATAATAATAATAATAATAATCCATAATATCCTTATTTTTGGTGTATCCACAACCTTTACGTTCAAGTAAAAATGATTTGATATAACAAAATCAATAATGGTTGCTGATGCGTTTGTTATTCTCGTTGGTTTTGTCACAAGCTGTTTCATTCCTAGATCATTCACTAAACTTTGGAGTCTATTGCTGTAGGTATTCTTTACTTTCATATCAATATTAAAGTCACCAGCTATATAAAACATATCTTGGTTTTTCATATTTTTAATACACCAACTTTCAAAGAAATCTAAAAATTTCGAATGGCTTTGGTTCGGTGAGTGGTATAATACAGAGTAGGTTCCTTTAATCAAGTTTTTTGTTATTTGTATTGCCAGCATCCACGTATTTTTTTCATCAAATACTTGATTTGATATTATTTTGAAAGATATACAATCTTTAATGAACATAATCACTCCTCCCGTATGTCGAATATGTGAATCGCATCTTACAGTTGAATACCCTATAAATGATACTTCGGAATCGTATACATCGTTGGTTATACACGTTTCACTTAGCATTAAAATTTCTGGTTTGACTTCTTGCAATAATACTTAAACTTCATTTACATGAGCCAAAAGGCTTGAAATATTTAAGTAGTATACAGTTGCTTTTCTTTTTATCCTAAAAAATCAATTTTTCTCTTCTCTGATTCTATATTTCTTTTGTATATAGGACACTCCTTGCTCCATGCCTGATAGTTATCGTTCAAATTTAATGAAAGTTTATCATTTGTGAGTTTGCAGTTAATACATTTCATTTTGTCAACATTTTCCTTACATTCTGACGTATCATGTTCGTTTGAACATCTTCCGCAAGATTTTTTATTTTTACAGTCCCCTGCCTTATGTCTATATCCGTTGCAGTTGAAACATCTCAGAACTGAGAGATGATCGTAGACAGCACATCTGTTCCATCCAATATTTATCTTAGTTTCCTCTAACATTTTAGAGTGTGTTTTTCCATCTACTTCTATGAATACGGTAAAATTATAATATCCACTACTTTTTTATTTTCTTTTATAAATTTGACTGATATTTTAGAGTTTTCTTTATCTATGTAATCATTCTGCATCCTTATTCTGTTTTCAATTTCTTCGGCGGTATATTTATCTGTAATTCCTATCACTTTTACCGTTGGATTTTTGGGTTTAGGAATGTCAATGTCATACCTATCCCCAAGCTTATTGATGATTTCTTTTTGGATTTTTATCATTGACTCTGTGTTCTTCAGTTCAACAATGACTGATCCTTTTTTAAAATTTCGGATTCCGGCCACGCCCACATTAACTGGATCTATGTGACTCTTTAATTCATCCTGCGTTTTCTTGTTCTTTTGATCCTGATTTTTCGGTTTAATGATCACAATTGGTTCATGTTTCTTTATTTTTTCCTCCACCTGCGGCTGAATAATTGATTGATTTTTGGATGCGGTCAATTCACCAACTACAATTCCCATAGTAACAGCCATTTCTCCAATAGTTCCCAATATTTCTGTCGTTTTCGGCGTTACTTTGGCTATTTGAGTTTTTGTGAAATTATTCGTTGGATCATTGAAAATGGTAATTAGTTCCGTTATCATTATCTTTGCTTTGGTCATATATTGTAAAGATTTTTCTTGGAAGTCCATAGTGAATAGGTTAATATCCTTGAAATGGAATAATATCCTTGGATGTTTACTTTTGCGCCTGTTGGTGGGCAAAATCCGCAACACCTTCACTACTTCTCACAGTGTTTCATATGTAGGTAGGGTATTCAAAATGTCAAAATCACAGTTAT
>JAHDVE020000902.1:0-79124 GCA_022606495.2 Halesus radiatus
GGCTATTCAGATCTGGTCACCAAACACGGCTAAAAGCCATTTCAAGCAACGTTTCAATTCTGAATGCTGGTCTTTCACCAGGGCGATACTGAGAGTATCTTCCACTCTGGAACGTGCGCAAATATACAATATATTATTTTTGTATTAATTAATTGTGAAACAGCACAAATTAATTAAATAAAATTTACTTGCCCACGCCGGGATTTGAACCTGCGACCTTCGGATTCGTAGTCGAGAGCTTTACCTCTCGACCATGGAAGCCGTCGAAATATATACTATTTATTAACGTTATTAGCATTATTTTAAAATTCATTTTTTATAGTGTTTTTAAGGTCATGCTATTGTCAAAAAAAAATAAGGATATAAAAATCAATGTAAGTTTGTTTGTTTGTCCTCGAAGTTCTCGAAAATTACTCTACCGGTTTTGCTGAAAATAGCACAGTTTGTTTTTATTAGTGCCGGGAAGGTTTAGAAAGTAGTTTGAATGATATCCAATATGTAAAACTGTTACGATAACGTTTTAAAATTAGTGAGAAAAACATTGAACGAGCCATGTTTTATTTAGGTTAGCCCATAGATATAACACTCTGGTTAGCCACAGATTGCATGTTCAAAAGAAGAAGGTTTTTTGGGTAGAATATTTTCAAAATGGAAAACACGAGTAACTACTTAAGAACTTATATATATTTATATATATTTTGAAAAAATAAACGTTTGGAATGAAATAAAATATGAATGAATGTTTCTTTATTTGGAGTTACTTTCGCTGTCATATCAATTATGACACCCTAATGACAAGCAAGAATTCACAACTTCATAACTTTAAATCCCGAGCAAGGCCGGGTACACATCAGGTAATATAAATATAAAAAAGTTCTCTTAAAGTGCTAATTAAAGCTACAAACAAAAAAATCATAAAATACTGCGCAGGTTTACATATTGATTTTTTATTTAATACTTATTTGTTACAAATTCTATATGATCAATAGATTTGTGCAATATGCAAAATACCCATGTATTCTTTCCCAATATAGCTGTTGCTTGTGCTTGGGAAAGGAGTGCTCGTTAATATAGAAGAAGACTGTATAGTGAAAACAAATCTTAAGGCGATCCACCTCCTAAAATTCGAACGAAATCACGCACTCCTTATGCAGGTGGTGAAAAGGTTGAAATTCGCTTAACACCAGTCGCATGTTTCAAAATGTGTGTCTTATTTTATTTTGTAAACCTCAGGCATAATTACTAAAATCTTTTACTGTTATGCTCTCAATGAACGATATCCCCAAAAGGGGTTCGTAAGTAGGAGATTTTGCACTTTAAACATATTTTTGGGGTCCGATACTTAATTTTTTTCTAGGCTTATAAAAAGACTAAAAAAATGCCTGGTTATACGAAAGGCCAAGGTGTGTTCTACTTCCAGTTTTCAAACCAAAAGCACATGATTTAGCATTACTTCCTATTGCATCGCCTTAAAATTAAAATTTAAGAAACCTTTCAACCAAGGAAAGAATACCATTTTTTTTTATTACAAAACATCTTAATAACTAGTATTGTGTGTGAAAACAAATATAAAAAGACAGATTAAAAATCGATGTGAGTGCCAGTAAAAATTAGTATAAATGAGAGAAAGCGATTTTATTTAATTGAAACTACTATTAATTAACGTACACACAAACGAATTTACAGCAAATAGACTTCGAATACTTTGATTAAAACACAGGGAAAAAGTTTTTGCAATCTTTAACGAAAACCTCTAGATAGGTACTGTAAAGAGGAAAATTTTTTAATCTTAACTCTTGCCTGAAACTCTCCAAAAGTGAGCTCTGACGTCATGAAATTTGAATAGCGTTTTCTATCTGTAATATATAGGTCAATTCAAATCTTTCTAAGCAATGGAGCTTTTAAATATCAATATGTTTTATTGTATTGTTTTCAATCCTAATATGTGGTGAAACCGGTTAGTAATGCTGAGATAAAATACTTAAATATAAGTTGTTTTTGGATTTTGAATCCGCCCTCTTCCAGACGTATTTTTTTCAAAATATCTAAATTATACACCTAACAATGTAGCTTATCTACCTATTATATATGCAGTTACCTACAAATCAACCTAACTACGTAGATTAGTACCTACTTTAATATAAATAGTTTTTTTATTCTAATTCTGTTCAATGCGTTCTTTTAATAATAACAATTAAGTATAATTTCCGATACAATTGAATTAAATGTAAACGGAGCGCCGATTGAACCGCACCGATACAGTAATAATTAAGGACCACCTCGCATGCACCGTTCCGCGCCACGCGAGCGCCGGGCAGGGGGGGCGGAGTAAGATATTGAGATGTTTTCCAGGCACCTGGGGGCGCCCCGCTGGCTGACCCGTGACCCGGAGAACATTTCTCATTCCGGGTACGCACCATCTCACACGTATGAACAATATAATTCAATAAAATTATTGACAAGAAAATTTTTCAACGGATACTCTATTTTTTGTTCCATGACAAAATAGATAATTCAATAAAATGATAGAAAAAAAAACTATCCAACCAAACTTAGCCTAACGTTAGTTAAAATAATATTTTATCATGTTCTGTTTTGTCACTGTTCCGTCTTATCATGAATGCAATTTATGCAAAAACAATATGGCGTCTTGACGTTTTTTTCATTGTTTCAAAGGTCCATAGATTGTGATCGAAATGTTATAATGATCTAAAAATAATTTCTTTAACTTAAAAATAAGAGACAAAATATTCCAATAGCTCTCCATTTGAACGTTTTTACTACATTAGACAAAATACAGATTACTGTTCTACGCTTTTATCAATGTAACGAATGTCTCATAGGTGCCAAATACAAGGTAACGTTATGGGTTGGAATACCAGAAAAAGAATTTAATGTGAAACATTGTATGATTTTTAATAAAGCGAGATGGATCTTATCGATTCTTCAAACCTTTAAAATATTTTTTTTATGTTACCGTGTGACACGGGCTCCGGGCCCGCGGCTGCCTCCATTAGTTGAACCTTTTAACGTCTTATTCAGCTCAATTCCGCTGACCTCGGCGCGCCCACCCATTTATTCGTATTATTATTATTCCATATTGCGTCTCGGGTTTCACACGGACCGGGCAGATGTTCCGCCGGTCCGTGTGAAGCCGGCATTACAAACATTACTCAATAGTCGGAACTCGCGAGACCATGTTTATTTTGGTTTAGCCTGTGTTCGATTATTGAAAAACATTACATCTGCATTACACGTAACTCACATCTGCAATGCATTTGCAGGTTTTTTTGTGTTTAACCTTGTTCGCGAAATACGGTAGCATTGCCTTATTAAGCCGTAAATGAAAAACCGCACGGAACACGGACCACCCTTAGGCATTTTTAATGCTTTCAATGTCCTGGTTCAATGATATCATTTGGATTTAAAATTTTACTTGAAACGACTACAATTTTGTAAAGTGACTAGATCTCTAACATAACCTCACAACATCTCCGAAAGTTTGGCTTTCTTATTTCCTCTACGCCTATTGCGGCATCAAATAAACAATTATTTTTTATAATTTTCCTTCAAAGGTTACAAAATTTATTTATTTATAATGGGTTTTTACAAATGTTCACACTTGAGAAGAATCCAGTTATAAAAAAAAAATCAGTTATAATACATAAATTACATAAAATTACAAATACTCAGACAAAGGATACATTATACAAAAACATAGAAGAAAGGGATACGAGAAACAAAAAGATAGACAAAAATGATACATAATATAATTATCCCAATCATTATTATATATTTTAATGTAATAACAGGACATTTTTTCTGATGGGTACAAATTGTCGGCAAAAATGTCTACATTAGAACACTCTATCTTATTATATAGTCGACACATTTGGACAGAGGGCTAAAGTAGGCAATATTATTTCTGAATGTATTCAGGTGGAATGTGCTATTGCGTCTTAAACATTAGGAATTAGGTACATTTATTTCAATGCTGCTAAGACATAATGTAGTATGGAGTTATTTTGTGTAAACATATGAAATCAATCAATTGCCTTCTAATTTTAATGAATCAATGTTGAAATTTTCAAGACGTACGTAATTGATACACTTAACTTTGCAGGCCGCTACATAAGGAACTGACGAAACCATCGATTTTATGTACTTCCTTATCCAAAAAAGGTACCCTCTCAACGCCACCGATTGCATGTTATTATTATAGCTATTACGTTAGTTTAATATTGTTTGATTACTTTGGAATATAATGCAGTTAATAATGCTTAATACAGGGGGATTTAAGAATTGAAATACTCCCCTAATGCCATAAATCTACGCAAAAAAATACCCCACCCGTCAGCCAAATATCTTTTCGTAGTTACTACCTATCCAAACAACAGGCCGTCCCCAGCCATTCGGCGAACAAAACAAATCTATAATGAATATCAATTTGCAGGCCACTGCAGTAATAAAGCCATAATTCCACGTTACGGCGTGAAGCAATCACAATGATACATTACACGGACCATATATAATTATATTGCCGAATTCATTCAGGGCCTGGCTCAACGGAACAAATTGCTACAGCCATACGGCACGGGAGTTTTTTTACGCCAATCGTGGAACCTGCCTACAGGGACGCTGCAAATGCTGCTTCCTCTTCGGAAAAACGGACAAAATTCAGTCAAGAAATTAATAATACGAAGCGGTCTGTTTTTCATGTTTTGCAGTTAGCTTTCCACCAAAAATCTTTACCAGATTTTTAATTGGAATAGATTATAAATTTAAAACATTTTGTTCATCATTTTTAACAATTTAAATGTGGTACAAAATGGGATCTTGTCACTTTAACTATTAATTCAATGGTTCAAAGTTCTATAGCTCGTGATGGAATAGATATAACAAAGTAAAAGTAATTGCGTTGGTCTAAAAGATGTAGGCAAAAAAGCTGTGTGAATTTCATGATGACAGAGATCACCATTTGAAAGTTATTGGTGCTTCGAAGCAACAGATTTTTTTTCCGTATTGCCTAGTTAAAAAGTATGCAAACAATTCGAAGGGGGACTAAAAATGTAAAGCATAATTCTGTATCCTTAACGAATTAGCGACACTTTTGCATAAAACACACGAAAATAAGATGATGAAAAGGCTTAGTCACTTCCAGCTTCTCCTGTATTATCGCATCTTCCACGAACACTCGTATCTCTGTCAGGTACAGTTAGTTCTACTATTGTCTAAGTTGTGAAAAGGCGATTATTGCCACTGATGTGGGCTAATAACCTCGTTGACAATGGCGACAGCAACGGCCATCACTACTTCATGTGTTGTCAGGAAACTGATGTTGCCAGTAGGACTTGTTGCCAGGTTGCCACACTATTATTATTAATAATATTTCGTCTTCCACCAAAACTTGAGATGAATACCTGTGGAGCTGCGGAGTTTCACAGAGATTTATTGCGTGCCCCGATCGCACGGCAAGCACGCTACTGACATAACTCGAAAATAAAATTATTTAAAAAATGGAATTATAAATATAAATATGAAAAGGAATTGCGAAAGAAATACTTTACATAATAAAGTTAATATAATTGTGAGATAAAAATCTATGCGACTGCAGGTGGAAAATAGCATCAATATATTTTTTTGAATACCTATAAAAATCTGCTTGACAAAAAAAATTTAAAATTCACAACTTAAAGTCATATTAACCAGGTTTTTTAAAAATATTATTAATTTAAGTATTAAACATTGGGCAGTTGACAAATTAATCTTTTCGACATCTAAAAATAATAGCGTAACCAAAGCTGTTTTTCTTTCTTGAAATTTGGTTCTTAAAATTGAGTGGTCCCATGTCACCTTGACATTCTGAACAAGGTGACAGGTGTAAAAACAATTATTTAATAAAAACCGAACGACTCTAGGTGTTGTGGCCGTCCATTTGCGCAGGTCCGAAGGAAGGCCTCCCGCTGTTTTGGGAACGTTTAGGCCCTTCGCTGGGCTTTTTGTTGTTTTTTTTTTTAATTCCTTTATTTTCGGTGTCCCGCTGCGAACCAAGCGTAATGCCCCCCTCGCCTGCCCCCGGGCAACGGTGACCAACCGACTTAATTTACATACGCATCATTATATTACTTTGTTTTTACAATGATCTACAAAGCATGCAATAAATAATAATGTATCATTTCTTTCACAAACAAATAATGTATTGTGAAAATATTTTGCTCTATCAAAAAATGTGCAAAGATATTACAAACTCGTATTTGAAAAATTTAAGATTTATTAGAGAATATTCTCGATATATTATGTTGGATTTACGAATTCCGATGACAAGCAAGCACATGGTCATTTATTTACCAGGACCACACAGAAACGAATGAATAAGTGACATCTCTACATCACCACAGAAAAGGAAGGAAAATGTTCAAATAAAGGTGGGTTGGTTACAAGTTACAAATGTTATTTTTCGTCACTTTGTGAAATATTGCTTTACACATTGTGATTTCCTTCTTTGATCAGTGACTAAACACAAATCACACAAAGCGTTTCCTTGCGGGATACTGAATTCTTCGTGTTATGTGCATTGTGTCATTCATAGGTGGGTCGCAAATTATTGCCATTGATCCGGTGTCATCGGGACATTTCGGAAAATTAATGAACTGCCCCGCCCCTACTGGATGTGTGGTCGCCCCAGACAAATCACTTGGAAGTAGGAAGACCACATTTCCTATGGTACAATGCGAGGCTCTCAAAGAAATGAATGGCTTCCTTGTATCTATTTTAATATTTTTTTCGTAAAGGTCAGTAAAATAATTTCGATTAACATGTTTTAAATCAATAAAGCTTTCATCAAATACGTTATCTGATTGTAAATTGTGTTTTATTTGTTCATCATTGTAGCATGTCATATTAAGTTGTTGTTTTGGAATAATTAGTTAAATGTAAAATCGGTTTTGTACAAATAGCACGGTTGTATATTTTCTTATCTTTATAAACTGTTGAATATGTACGTCTGAATTATAATAATAATGAAGTAATTTATTTAACAGATCTGGTCACTCCAGCTCGCCCACCTCGCGCGGTCGGGAGAAGAGAGATGTTCAGATGCGGTGATTACACAATGGAAACATCGGTGTTAACATGTTCCTTTATCCCTGCTCCTATTCTCTCTGCAGACTGTGGGCCTATCCCTCGGACCCCCTCGACTGAACCAGCGCCCGGCAGACAAAATCCACCTAATTTATTGGCTATGAACAGACCCAGAAATGATATGTGGCACCCAACCGTCTCTCAATCAATAAGGCATTATTCTATTAACCCCATTTCTGAACCTTTTTTTACAAAATGTAGAAGTTAACATTATTCAGCATCATTGACATTCATCGACTTTTATGTTGTATTTAAACTCAATCATCAATAAGGCATTATTCTATTAACCCCATTTCTAAACCTTTTTTTACAAAATGTAGAAGTTAACATTATTCAGCATCATTGACATTCATTGACTTTTATGTTGTATTTAAACTCAATTATAAAAAAAAGTTGTTTTGAATGAATGAATCTAATCAACTTTTGTTTTATTTCGTGTGAATAACTATAAAAACAATCATATATAAACGAGTGTTGGATATTATCTGATGAAATGTTTAATTTATCGATCTCATAATGTCTTTTATTCATAAATTTATATCACATTTTGCCGATTGCCTCGGCACAAATTATACCCCTGTTTCTTCTCAGTCGATTGGAATAATTAATCGCATTTCTGTTTGGAGAAAATATCTCCACTTCCTGGGCTAAGTAAATAGATACTGATCTTAAACTGAAAACATAGAGGCTACTTCATAATATATCATTGATTTTATCTGTGTAAGAGAAAAAATAAATTAAGACCGAAAAACACTTGAGCAAACTAAGTTTCAGACGGAGAGATAATTCAAGCTGTCAACGAGCGGTGTAGAGTGCGGACAAAACGGTTTGACCTTAGGTGACGTCACCACTGGACCACTGATGCTGATTGTAAAGTTAGATTTAAAATCATTGATAAGTTTCCTTGATTTTGGGTTTTAGACGTAACACGACTACGCGCTCATCAGCAGTAAATTTGAAAACGCCTTTACAAAGACATTTTAAAAATGGTATCAAGGTTATACAAGAACTACTTAATAGGAATCTAAAAGATTTTATATCTTCTTTACCACAACACCACGTTGAATGTTTTTATTTGTATTGAGGTGTTTTTTTTTTAACTAAACTATTAACAGTCGTAAAAATAAAACCTTGTTCTCTAGAACAAAATCAATTAGGAACATTCTTCGGTGTGTAAAATTATACCCTTGGTATCTCTTTATATTATTATGACATCACGGCGTTTTGAAGGCTTCTACCATAAAATATCGTTTAAGGCTTTTATTCTCCGTCGTTTCTCGAAATTCGTTATTCATTCAACGTTTAATTTGTACACGTCTAACATATTGATACATTACGGAAACCTGTTTGGAGATAAAAGATAAAGCAAGTATTTAACGAATATCAAGCTAATTCAATGTTTCCATACTTATAAAGTAGCACGTGAAAATATTTATAAATATATGCGCATACACTATTAAAAATAAAAACTTCTGCTGTCTGTGGTAACTTAATAATATTATAAACATTCGAAAATATGCCCCATAAGTTTTGAGGCAACATAATCACAGAATAAAACTTTCGATAACACGTCATTTACGATGCTCACGATAAAATACGAACTTAATTAAAGATAAATTTTGAAAAAAGTCATCGGAGCGAAATCAATTTCATTCTGTTTCTTTCTCGATTATTGAGCCCGGCGTAGTCGGAGTTGACAGTAAGTACTAATTTAAGAGATTCTGAATATCGAAGGTACAAAATGAATTGGCTTCGGGAGATGATTGCCCCGCGGGTGGAATTTTTATTACTGATCCAGGACACCCAAGTGTTGCGGGGGCATATCACACACGAAATTACACTCCACAACGCCGGCTCCACAACGGCACGAAGTGTCGACCCAAACAAGACTCAACTTCCAATAATACTGTACCACGCTGCAAGCACAAAGGACTGGCGGATAAACTTTATGATTTGAGTAGATTGTTTTCTTTTTAATCATTAGCAAAGCAGCGTTCAAGATAATATAAATATAATATAATTCTGTTCACGAAAGCGAAGGAATACGTAGAAAATCGATTATGATTTTAAAGATTCTGTTATTTAGGAAATGTTAAAAAATAAGGGATGTAAGTATAAATTGATTTGGAATTTAAAATGATTAGTGTAGATACGCAGGTACTTGTTAGAAACAACTTAGACTCACATCCTTACTTTCGCACACTGACTTATGTCGTGATTTTAATAACAATATTTTTTAGCTTACTATTTTTCGGATAAATGTAGTATAATATCGTATTGAAAAGGTTATTTGAAAAGTCAAGAAAGATTCTGTTCTCGCGGGTGGAGCTCTCGATGTGGCCCGGCCCTGCGGTAGGCGGTCCGGTCCCAACACTTTGAGCATGTAATTATGATACTTCAGATCAACCCCGGGCCATAATGCTTTACGTCTAAATTATTTTCGGCCTTTCGTGAAAGAAATATAGCCTTTAGTGGACGGGGCCTCTCACACGCGGCGGCCTCGGCCATTGTTTATACTTGATTATTATTTTTTTATTATTCAATATTTAAATTGTCTCTTCGATGGTTTGATTTGTGGCAAGTTATTCCCTCGTGTTAATGATTGGTAAAGGCTCCTTCAGTGTAGTATTTATTTTGGTTTTGAGTACATTACTTTTGAAGTGTGGAGTGATTGTTGATGTAATATTCTTAATTAGCTGTTAATACGATTTCAAGAGTAAGTATGAGTCAAGCTGTGAATACGATTTTGGGTCCGAAGCTATTTATCACAATAATATAATATTTCAGTGAAATTGCGTAGACAAATAGGCTACGATTGGGTCGGGTTAGAATTTAACTAGGTCTTTCAAATAATAGCGTACTTTATTTGCTGAAAAAAAAACTATGCAATTAAAGTACACACGACGTATTATTATGACTATTAGCTGCGCAAATCCCCAGCGCACTTATATACGCAGTTAAGTTCAGATTACATCCACAGATTACGTAAACTAAAAGACCTTTCATCCATCAACATCTGTCGGAGCTCGTGCCTGTTGCAATACTACGATACAAATAAATGTTTTTGAAAAAAAACAGCAAGCAAAGCTGGGAGAAATATAATACCTTCGCCATTGCATACACAACTACGTACAGTAGCTCGAGAATTGAGACTTAACAATGAGAAATTAGTTATTTTATTTTATTGCACTTCGGACCTCCTGCCTACTGCATTCATCGCTTTGAAAGGTGTTGAAAGTGTACTCAAACAATACAGCCTCTGTTAGCAGTTGACAAGTTGTTATTCATTGTTTTGTGAATGTATACCTGCGTGCTGTTTAAATTAACGCAGGCATTCGGGTAATTATCTCATTGGAGACCTTTCGTCGTGTAACGAAAATAAATTAAATACGAAACTTATGTAAATTGCGCAAGAAATAATGTTGTGCCATAACGTTTACGCGGAAGATTTTTTGACCTAATCGTAGATAAACTTTTTTTCCTCTCGGTAATAAAATAAAATTAGTCTATCTATATAAGCTAATTTTTTTGTAACTTTAAGCCATCGGCAGGCACTCTAAACAGTTATTATTTAAAAAGTATCCGATTTCTTTGAAAGTATTCCCAGATGAGTCCGATAAGCTTATGCATTGTTATAGTAACAGTTCAGCGTATTGTTGGTAGGGGTGTGTATGTCAGATGGGAGGGGGGTTGTTTGCAGAGGGTAGATTAGACGTTGTGACGACGAAACTGAGTGGCCATCTGCAGGCTGAACCCATCTGTTTTTTTTTGTTTTTTTTTTTGAAATTCCTACCCCATTATATTAAATACATTTTGCATCGATTATGTAGCAAATAAATAATAATAATTTTGGTTGATTTGTATAGCGCCGTTTTAGAGAAAAATTATCTCAAGGACGCTGTACAAATACTACTTGCTGGGGTTTATTTTGCGCTTTAAATATTTTTTTAATGTCTAATACTTTATTTTTTTCTAAGCGTACAAAAAGACATACTAAAAAAATGGACAGTTAAATGAAAGACCAAGGTTTGATCTACTTGCAGTATTTAAATCAATTATCTATGATATTTCTAGGCCAACAAATTCTCAAACCGAAAACACACGATTTTGCATTACTTCCCATTGCATCGCCTTAAATTACAAAGTTTTCGCTTGAGAAGATTTATGTTAATTATCAATTATTAGCAAAAGAAGGGTAGATATTTATTGGAAAAATTACTTTATTTGAGATTTTCGATAATAATTATTTACAGTTACAAATATTTATAGTTATTTACAATGTCGCGGACTATGAAAAGTAATTTTTTTTCTCTTAAGGTTATGCATGGGAAGTAATGCAAAATCGTGTGTTTTCGGTTTGAGAATTTATTGGCCTTTGCCACCTTGGCCTTTCATTTAACCGGGCATTTTTTTGGTATGTATTTTTATAAGCTTAGAAAAAAATAATGTATCAGACATTAAAAAAAGTTTAAAGCGCAAAATCTCCTACTTGGGAACTCCTTTTCCAATATTTTTGTATTGTTCATTGTGGTAAATTAAGTTTTTTAGAATATGACCGTAAAACATTTTAATAATTATGTACTATAATTATGCTTTACAGAATAGAATAAAACACGCATTTTGGTGATGTATTTTTTGCTTAAATCGAAACGTGCGGCCGATGTACAGCGGGATTTTCAATCTTATTGCCGCCTGCATAAGGAGCGCGTGATTTCGTTAAAATTTTAGCCGGTGGATCGCCTTAATTGCTTTAGGTATGTGGTAATGGCTAACTTCGCTAAATAATTTGGGTATGTAAATGAACCATTCATTGGTATTCCGAAGAGAAGAGTTTTTCTCTTTTAATTATCTTTTATAGAAAGAATTTATCGTATGATCCACTATTTTCTCATAGAGACTTAGAGACTATGCCGGTGTGTGAACAATAGTTTGTTAGATTCGTTCCTTGTTCATTAAAATTTACTGTTTTTTAACAAATACAATCTCAATAAAGTATTTGTTTTTTTTTGTAATACCTACAACGATGATTATTTCTCTAACTCCTGGTATTAGGAGAGCATGAAAGAAAGGAGACGTTTTTTGCTTATAACAAGTGAATTCATATTTCTAAGCAAACTGAATAATGTCCTAAGTATATCCTAATTACGAACTGGAGAAAAACATTTTAAAATTGAAAATGCACGCATGGTGGATCTTCTATAGATTTTGAGAAAAACGTGAAGATGTGCAGTTAATTGTGGTGTTTGACAATGGCCTAAGACATTCTTTGTTCGCGTTTAGTACCAGCCTTCCTAAGTGTTCAC
Organism: Halesus radiatus; assembly: GCA_022606495.2. Classification (NCBI taxonomy): domain Eukaryota; kingdom Metazoa; phylum Arthropoda; class Insecta; order Trichoptera; family Limnephilidae; genus Halesus; species Halesus radiatus. The sequence goes on from JAHDVE020000902.1 coordinate 12,444, forward strand.
AAAGTTAGTCGAGTGAAAGTAACAGCCAGGTATTTTGCCTACATTCAGTAGTTTTATCGTGTGGGTCGTCTGCGGAAATTGTGCAACATTTGTCAAAGATACTTTAATATTATACGAGTTTTTATTATTCGGTGTTTCCTGTGGGTACGGTTCTCAGAAATATGTTTCTAAGAAGAAACAATTAACACATTTTATAATCTCGGTGATAAACCTGTGTGCATATGAATCGTTCGTAATAAATTTCAGTGGTTCTTCGAATTGAGCGAGTAAGTACTTAAATGACGATATGGAAATGCATTGTAGAATTTTACTCGTTAAAATCTCAGTTATTTAAGCCTAGGTCTGACAAGATATGTATATATTATGTATAATGCCTAGAATGTTTAAAGTTTTCTTAATTTGTAAGAGTGAAAATAGCTACCCATGAAATTGGCAGAATCCAGGCTCAGTGGGGCAATCTTTAAAGGAACAATTGCAACAGTGTAATTTTAAATAAATTTAACAGTAATTAAGTGTAATATTTTAATTTAAGACAATGAATTTGTTGCCTTAAGTGAAATCATAATAAGATATATTCATGTTTTCATCGTTCAGAAACCATTTTAAGGACCTCCGTGGTCGAGAGGCAAGGCTTTCGACTACAAATCCGGAGGTCGCGGATTCAAATCCCTGCGTTCGCAGGTAAATTTAATTGATTAATTTTTGTTATTTCACAATTTATTTACGTTTTAGAGTGGTAGATACTCTCAGTATCGCCCCGATGAAATACCACCATTCAGATTTCTTGAAATGACTTTAGCTGTATTTGGTGTCCAGATCTGAATATACAGTTACTTTCCCCATCGTCTTACCCTCCCCGCTACCTTCATCCTCAAAACATTTTTATTTTTTTTATTTGATACCAAGAGCGCCCCTGTGTATACAGAGCACATACAGGAAATCTATATCGCTACCCGGTTGGGCAAAGTTGTGAGGCGAATTAAGGAGGGGGCCGTAGGAAGGTATTTGTTAATGTATACCCCTATTAAGGGTGCCATAGGCTCACTTGCTACAGACGGTTGGGAGCAGTTGGGACTCTTGTGCGTTCTTCTCATATACACTTTTTTTTAAATCATTTATTCCTGTAATTTGAAAAAAATAAATTTCGCTAGTTTGGTGGACCATTGGTATATACATTTGTACTTGTTATGTATACATTATTACGCTTCTTATATTAACCTAATATAATGGATAAAAACATTAATAAGCATTTGACTTACCCCTATCAACAATTTTCCCGAAGAGATTCTTCCCCCGCAGGAAGTTCCGGGTAGAACAGTTCCACCGCCTATTCCGGAACTGAAACTGGCACTCTGCGATTGCTTGATTGGCGCCCTTGGCTACTGCCGTTAGAACCCCGGGGTTTTCCCTCGCCAGCTTTCTCTGCTTTCTCCGGAGAGTATGTTGGACCATGGTGTCTGTGTACAGCACTCCCGGGGGTGGCGAGAGCGGTGACAGATTATTGGGCTCACCAGCCTTTGCAATCCCCCTGAGAAATAAAAAAAAACTTTTTAATCATGATACTCTTCATATCTATCTTTCATTCAATGGTGGATGGCGAATTTGTAATCTCATTTGAGGGTCAGCATACAAAAATGGCCATAAGCATCATTCTGCAGGTTGCTAACTCTAACAATACCACAAATGATTTTTCGGTTAGGAAAATGTATAAGGTCTCGAAAAACAATAATTTTAAAAATAAGCAATGGTATTTAAGTCACTTAACGGAATGGCTCCGGCTTACTTATCGGAACTGTGTATTCCTGAAAATACCAATTAGCGGCAGTCTACCCTTAGGTCATCAGCATCATAAGCTATCTGGAGGTTGGAGGAACCAAAGCGCACACCTAATACTTAGTTCGGTGATCGTGATTTCCGAGTATCAGGACCTAAAGCCTGGAATGAACTGCCGCATGGTGATTTAAGGTGATTTTTCACAAAAACGGCGCTATACAAATTGTCCAATTATTATTCTTATTAAGCCTAAAAATTAAATCTAAAAAAAACATGTAATATATATTTTTCTCTTTAAAAACATTGTGTTTATCGTATTGCGTAATAATATTATCGTTATTTCAAATAAAAATAAAAATAAACCTCTCCGACGCCCCTCCCCCCTTAAGTCATAGGAAGTGACGTTTTTCAGATGATTTGTGTATTCAGGAGAGCCAACATGAATGGAGTTCATCCATCACGAAATTCTCACGACAGTTGACTCAATATACGGGACATTCCGGTGTTCCAGGAACGTTGTGTTGGCTCTCTCCACCAGACAATCCTATCACTCGTTCAATGCACTTCATATTATTTCCTTTCTCATAAAACAAAAGCCAAAGAGTCAATATTTATATTTTTTATCTATATTCCTCGGCACACTCGTCTCGCCTTTGTTTGGCTTTGGTTTTACTCATATGGGAATCCATAAGGTATAATAGATACCAGCAAAATCATATGACATATAAGTCTTCTAGGTGTGCCTTTTTCCCTGTCCATGTGGAGTAAACATTGCCCATTAAACCAGACTGTTTCTCCGAGGATTCTTGCATGGCAATAGTGTATTTGGAGGTGTCATGTTTAACTTTCCGAATAAATATTGGATACCACTAACTATATTTGTTATTTTGACATACTTAGTGCCTGATTTATCTCTGAGCACACAAAGTTTTGAGCTATGTCCTGAAAATATTTACCCCTTCATTTTCAACCAAACGGACATCAGATCTACTAGCAGATTTTTAAATAACAAAACTGGTATTTTAATTTCACTAAACGTGTCCAAAAGTTAAAGCTATCTGCTAATAACAATAATAAAGGAAATATTTAGCTAACTTGCTGATGTTCTTAACTGACTGATTCAAATGAAAACAAATTGAATATGAGTACCTTATATGAGATCATTTGCGATACCTACCTACATATTATACCTGTAGATCATTGTTTGTATTTTTATGAAGTCTAAAAAATATGTCATTTTTATTCAGATTTTCTATTTAAAATCTCAAGTAGTACAACAGGTGCCTAAATGGACCCCGACATTAAATCGTTTGGTCAATATTTAACATCATTTTGAGACTCAAAATATGTGTACTCTGTCCACTAAGCAAACAGACCCATTCATACTTGCACAGGCCGGGAATGAGACACTTCCTCTCCGTATTTTAGTTTACACCTCGGAATATCGATGATGCAGCCCGCTAGGTAGGTACCATTTCCGTTCAAACTAGAAAATATTCTAGAAGAATCTTCATAAAAAAATACTGGTCTGTACTTATTTCTATTTCCCTTGCATTTAATGCATCTCTGCTGTTTCTACCTAAAAGCAAATTAAGTAGACCTACCTAGAGGCAAGATATTAAGAAAAATTTGATGAAGTAATTTCAATCTATTTATTTATTATTTGAAAATAGTACATATATACCTATTTATGTTCTAATACAATTCTTAAATACATAGATACATGTATCATTTCTTCAACATTATCAATTACATCTTTGATTCACCTACTTTACTATTCAAATCCTCCTTTTCAATATCCCCTCCCGTAAACTCACAAATAATGAACTCCTCTACCCCAACCAACACTCAACTAATTATGGATACTATTCACCATGGTCCAGAATGTGTAAACTAGTCAACTCAAACTAAAAACTTAGTTTTTTTGGTGTAAGCCCAAGTGATTTTTTTCTGTCACTAAGCAAGTAAGGTCTTGATTGACTTGTCACTTCTGCTTTTTGTTCTGTCTTTGCTTAGTGACCTTAGTGACCTTTGTTTATACCATGGTAACCATCCTATACTTATAAATTACATTATTCCGTTAATTCCATGATGTTGTAAATTGTAAGTTAGTCCGTTAATAAATAAATTTAAAAAATAATATTTTTTTAAATAAATGAATCACATATTTTTGTACCTAAAATGCATTTTTTTATATTGGTAATGTGCCAAAGATAGCAAAATGTAATTTCTCCGTCAATCAACGGCTTTTGACTTTAGATTTTTTTTCTTCTACAGGGCAATATAATTAGATTCCTTTTCCTCCTTTTATGTTTGTTTTTACTGTAGATTTTCAATTATTCTCATAAATTATGGATCGTGCAGAAAAATACATGCCTACACACGAAACCCACAAAAATCTGCGAAAACAAGTACCTTCAAAATATTATGTATTCTAACACTTCCCTGTTTCCTATAGTATCTTTAAAATATATCTAAATATGTATAAACACAGTCAATATGTACTGCAGGATCCTGTTGTGAAAAAGGGTTATATTTAAAAAAAAATCTTTAAGAACGGGGCAATTTTCAAAATGAATGTTTCAAATTTGGTTGCAGCATGGAGTCATATTCCTTTTCATTATCTCAATGGTAGAAATTAAAATAAAGGCTCTCTTGGTTCTGGGAGCTAAACTCCCACTCGGTGGCTGAGCATTAAGATTCGGTGAGAAATAAAGTTTTATACCACAGACCCCAACTCCAAAGTGATGATTATTGTACCAGTAATATGTCTTCAGATAAGACCACATTCCTTCAGCCGAACCTTTCCCAATTAAAACGACAATATCGTACCTTGCCCAGGAGCTAAACGACATACCGTATCAGCTTTACCATGTGACTTATGACTTATTCGCTTCGAGCCGTGGAATACAATAAAATATCTTTTGATATTCAAAAGGGATCTGTAAACAATCGGCGAATGGATAATTTACTCGGAAGACTTAAAGTCATTATTCTGGACCAATCTTATCTCTTTCATTCGTGTATAGCTATTAGTTAAACCTTAATTGTTATAAAAAATGGGTTTTCGTTAAGTGATCTTAACATTTTTATCCCCGAGACGTTTGAAATACTTCGAGAGTCGCTCGGGAAGTTGTATAAAAACGCGACCGAAGATATTGTAAATTGTATTGTTGACGAAAAACATCAACGATCGGCTAAGAACAAAACCTTAAAAAAATTGATTGACTCAAACGAAAATTTAAATAGGGATGTATTATTAATAAAATACCATATAATATTAATTAACCATGAATTGAACTTTTTTTATTCATAAAAAATTCACCTGTAAATTGCTTAGCTAGGCTAGCCGGTTAGTACTTACCTAAAATCATAAAATAAATAAATAAAATTAAATTAAAAATTCACGCATCGGTGCGCAAATACGTCCAACACTGTAAATAACCAAAGTGTAAAATAATATTTTTTTTAAAGTTAATATTTATTAAAAGCTTCTTACGCTTTTTAAGGTAATTTTATAAATATTTTCGAGTCCTAAAATTCATTTTATGAATACTTTACTGTCCTAAAAATTAATACCTTTAATTCAATAAATATCACCTCTTCTTGTGCCACCAATCATCTATTAAACGTAACATCAATAGAAAAGGAGAAACAAATCACCATGTAAAACTATCGTCTCTATAAATAAATTTTTCTAAAACTATCATCCAACTATTATTATTATTATCATAAAAATCTGTTCTCCAGTCCAAAAATTTTTTTTTTTTAAATAAATACCAAACTCTTCTTTAGCCACTAATCAATATATATAGTATATAAATATTATATCATTAACAAAAAATAATAAAATGTGCCTGCAAAATCACCTCTTCCAAAGATAAAACTTTTTAATATTAATATACCAACATATCATTAAGTAGCAACTCTGACGTGTGTATTACAAACCATGAATGTATTCGTTTAGTAGCCGTCTCGTATTTCTACGACCTATCTTGAACGTTCATTAATGCGTATTTGATTAGGGTTACATCTGAATTGTAAATATCATGTTACTTCGAGCGAGGATCTCTGACAAAAAGTAAGAATTTCATTCACGGAATTGAGACATCAGCAAATTTTGATATCAGTTCTTGTCATCTGGCCATGCCACGGGGATGTTAATGTGGTGCCGGTGACACCTCCGTGATACAATGTCACGGCCGCAGCACTGTTAGCTAGTCAACGTACGTGCACGGCAGTGATTCATAAAGTGGACTCCGCACTCCCTGGGAGCGCTGGAGAAATCCTTAAGGGTGCAATAAACGGGCAGCGAGGAAAATAAAATATTTGAGCTGCATAAACTTATTTGTGTACTCACCTGTGGGGAGAGTCAAAAAATTGATCTGTTTTCTTTAGTCTTATTACGCACTTACATGGTTTGGGCAATGCATACACACTGCATAAACGGAATAGTTATTTAAATTAATCGTCTGTATTGTTATAAATATTTGTACAACTTGAATGAATAAATGAGAAGGCGTTGAAAATTTTTGAATACTTTAAATACTGATGATTTCTAAACATGTTTTTGAACAAAAAGAAGCTGAAAAAGCAATATTAAGACGTTAAAAAAACGCTTGGTTGACTAAAACACATTCATTCTTTTTTCACTTTACTGTACAGTCTCATTGTCGCAACAATCATTGGTCATCATCAAACATATGAACTGTTCAAGCAAGATTTATTTTCCAAGAATCGTTCAAAATGCACACTTCACTTTTTCAACTTTTAACAATTTCATTGATTAATTTGTATTATTTCACAAATTACGCATTTAAATTAATACGTCGTACATTTGGGGCACGTTTCAGAGTGGTAAATACTCTCAATATCGTCCTGTAAAAGATCACCATTCAGAATAGAAATATTGCTTAAAGTGGCTTTGGCTATGTTTGGTGACTAAATCTGAATATTCAGGTACTTCCCCTCCATACATACCCCAAATGGGGATACCATAGTCTCACTGGCACCGGTTAGCATGGAGCAGACGGCGTTTGTTCGGTAATCATATGAAAAACGATAGGTACCTATATATGTTTTGTTTTTTTTTAATAAATCGCTTTAATTTTTCAGTTTTAATATGTGTTGTAATATTTTCAAAGTCTTCGCTAGGCAAAAAGGTGATAAAGGGTTTTCTTTGAGAGTTAGTGGGATGCTAAAGAAAAGTATTTGAAAAGAGGGCGGAGATCCTCGCCTAAGACAAGAAGTGAGAGTTTGGGAAACTCTGGCATACAGTACAGTCCATTGTGTACGTGACGGGGTCACCGGGCCTCCGCTCCGTGAGAAGCCGTGACAATCAGAGCCCTAATCTGCATCTCGCTGTGATGAGCCGCAACAACCCACTGTCCCCAGTTCCCGAGTCGCACGTCGCAATCGTGACGGCGGAATTCGCACCGCGCGACCGTCGGCTCCTTTGAGCGCACTAGGAAGTAGATCGTGGAAATTAATAGTTAGCACGGATTTGCGCAGATAACTTGATGCGTCCACTGTAAACGATGGACCTTCTGCACACTGCGAGCTCGTATAACCCAGGCATTACCTGCAAAAGTTGCAGTGGACCTGCACGCGTGAAGGTAATCGTTCTAGCTGACAGATCTAATCTTTGTGTTGCAAAAACGAAGTTTTGTAACGCTCTTATGTTATCAATCCAGCGTTTCGGACAAACTGGCTGTATTTATCATCAGGGCAAATATAAGTAGTGTAGATTAATAAAGGATTATTTAAGTATTAGTTATACTGTAACGACAATTCAAGATAAAACGTTTGCCCTTATATTGGAAACCACTCAAAATGCAAGCATCACTACGCTATTGGTAGTAAAAATCTTCAATTCATCTTTGTAACGTATACTCAGTATCTTTAGCCAATATATGAATTAACGATCTAATTATTATGATATTGCTTAGATGTATGTACCTAGAAATGTACCTTAAAATATTTATTTTTTTAAATTCTTATAATTAAACAATACTAATAATAATTGTATGGCAGAATCAAAATATAGCAATGTGATATGTTTTTTTTATTTTTTTAATTAATTTAACCTACCAAATAAACATTCTAATTTCTTTAAGGAGATAAAATGTGAACGTATTTTCTGACTTAAACTTCGGTGACATTTCACGGTGTGCCATTTCATTATTTATCAATGAAAGTACGGTATACGTAATGACGAGATAAAAATAGCGTTCCGGGGGAATTTATTGGAATCTTATTGGTAAAGAAAAGAATTCGATTACCGCATTGAAAAAATATAAACATTTCAACAGCGCTACTTTCAGGCCCCAGATTCGGTGCGTGAGTTGAATGTTCATGGATTGGCGAAGTTACAAGCGGTATAAGTAACCAGAACAACCCAAATTCCTTTCTTTTGCAACCGCATAACACGATATATGGAGCAGGTACACTTGAATCGACGCAATTCAATACGACAAAAAAGAATTCCGGCAAGTTGTCACGCGTCCCGAGCGCCTCCGTGATGATTTGTGGGAATTAAATGAAGCAAACATAAACGAGTGGAAAAAATCGCTTTTTATTTCTCTTTTGCTTTTCACTTGTAATACTATGTTGAATGTCATAGAAGACGTTGAAGTGATCGCATTATTTTTAACTGTGATAGTTTAAAAATTATTTAGCGAGCGTCAGTGGCAATCTTAACTTTGTACCAGATGTTAACCATTATGCAATTAACAGTAAGTTTAGTACTCTCCACATTGCGGCGGGGTCAAGGATAAAATAATCATAATTTTACACGTCTTGGTAGTCACGTGGGTAGGTATCTACTTAAGACGAAGAAAAGATTCCAAAAACAAATATTCTAGGCTAACTTCAATGACGCTCGATTCCCGTCGCTGAAAAAATATGTTAAAATATTGGTTTTTAATTAAATTAAAATTACATCAAATTGCTGCATATAATACAAAAATACGAGAAAATACAACGGTCGAAGATTAAGTTCAATAAATATTCAAAGACATCATACCGTTAAACTACAACTAAGAAGTTTGTCGATAGAATTTTCAGTAACAATTGAATAATTACATCAATTAAAAATATGCATAGATATTATTACTATCTACAGATCTAAATAAATGTATATATATTAATTGATAAACTAAAGTTCTTAAAAGCTTAAGACAAGATTTTTATGCATAGCGCAAAGGGTAACAATTATTTTTATAAACAATAATTATTAGCCTGAAACACTCATCCAAATTGAAAAAAACCTTTCCGAGCAAAGATAAATGTCGCCGACATTACTCGAACCTGCACCCTTCTGATGTCCGGTCAGTTGCTTCTTTGCTCGGAAAGGTTTTTTTCAATTTGGATGAGTGTTTCAGGCTAATAATTATTGTTTATAAAAATAAATTTATATATCATTATACTATACATGCTACACATAATACAAACTGCATACGAGTATAAGAACCTATTAATAGGGATTTATACTTAGGAGCCATATTATCAGCATATATCTGACTATGGTTGAAAATTTATATTTATTAAATTTGCTTGGTAACATTTTAAATATTTTAAACACGTTTTACTTCAGGATTCGTTGTCTGTATTTATTGTTATATTTTGTTACAAGCGTGCCTTCATTCTTTGTGAACCCAGTACTGTGATCATGTACCACCTTACTCTAATATTCAGAGTCCATTATATGCTAACTCTATATAATAATCCTATACAATTATAAGGCCTGCACCGGCAAGCGAGTTAAATTCTGACACCAAAAGAAAACTTTAACGTGGAGTTTAATTTATATCATGTCAAGGCGATGCAATGTGAAGCAATACAAAATCATGTGTTTTCTGTTTGATAATTTGATGACCTATAAATATCAAAGATGCTTTAATTAAATACTGCAAGTAGAACACATCTTGGCCTTTGGTAAGTCTTTTTATAAGCCTAGAAAAAAAAAGAAAGTATAAGTCGTAAAAAAAGAGCAAAATCTCCTATTTACGAACTTTTTTTTTAGAATATGACCGAAAAACATTTTAGTATTCAAGCCTGAGCTTCACAAAATAAAACACGAATTTTGGTGATTTTTTTTGTTAAGCGGGAATTTCAACCTTTTCACCACCTGCATAAGGAGTGTGAGTGTGTCAAATTTTATGAATAGAATCACCGTAATAAGATTTTTAAGTAAATTATTCGACCATTCCAAACTTAAAACTACACAAAAAACGCATTCAAAGTTATTTGATTCTGTGTAGTTCAAATATTGATAGATACGAGTTAATAAAAACTACACCGAAACATAAAAAAGGAACATTACCGAGCTAACCTTTTTAAACCGAGAACACTGTACTGACCGCTCCATTAAGCATTTTCCCCTGCCCTAGGCTGCAGGTAAAAATAAATCGTGGAAGACGTGCGGTAGTGAATTACAAGCTATTATGATAAATAATTTCTCCATGCAGCCGCTGCCGCAGCATCGGTGAACTTTAACATCTTCTCGTCTTAATGAGTCGGCCGGACCACCGTCATACTTTTCAATATAGCTTTATCAGTAATGACTTCTTATAGACGGGGCTATATAGGTAAGCCGTGAGGCAGCCAACATTTCGGTATTCAATGGAACGATATATTTTAAAAGAGTTTTTACTAATTAAATGAATCAATTATGTTAAGCGAGGTGAGGAGAAGATTTCTTGATAGGTATAAAGTAATTAATTCACGGAATGAATTCAATTGGGATTACAACGCAAAAATATAACGGAACAGACCCAGTGGGACTATGGCAGCCCTGATATCAAGGTTTATTATGAGGCTGATCGGATAATTCAAAACACGTGTGAAACGGTAAACATTTGTGATATAAAGTCATTAAAGGCCGATAAAAAAATCAAAAATATTCTAATCCAAAATTCTAATCTCACCTAACCGATTTAAAAAAAAATAATAATACTTTAGTAAAAATATATATATATATACCTGTATGGTAAATTAGGCTAGGTTAGATTAGGTTTTTGGACTAGTTTTTTGTTTTGTTTTTAAAGAGTGTATCGATTCATACGTGTGTCGAATTGTCATGGAACCATTACGAACCATTATATTTTAACAATCTAATTGACAGCCCTACCATCGTAGCCACTATTAAATTAAATGTACCAACGAGGAACACAAGACAAACTGTAACATTTTTCTGCAACACTTAGACAACCAACTTTCAATCTCATTCATTGACTAAAAAGATGCATGGTCTGGGCAACAAGTTTGGAGGTATTGTTAATATATTTGCTGACTCCATTTATTCAGTAAAGCGTCATCTATACTAGCACTGTATGTACATATGTAGTACTGTAGCTTGGATAATGTAGCGATAATGATTTATCTTATAATACTGTTTAGGTTTTCTATTTTATGTCACTGTTAAACGTTTAAAAAAAAACTGTTCATTACTCTATGGTTAAAAATCTCGATGCACTTGTGTGTATTTAAGATAGTTCTTTATATTACGTTCTAAAATCCATGTAAAAGCCCAGATGGGCGTATAATCAAATGAAAAAAATGAATGAGACCAAATAAGAGGAGAAATTAAACCAGAATATTAACTAAAATCATTTCTAGTAACCGGATGCTACACCTATAAACATTGCGCAATCCGTAGAATTATTTTTATTATTTACCTGTGTGGATTCTGTAGAGTATTGTTTCGTAAGAGCCATTGTGTGTGGTAGAGCGATAAAAACGCATATCATTTTTTCTATATAAAAAGTTTAATAATTGGTTCTTGGCTCGAGCCTCGGGTGTGGTCACAGAACACCGCAGACAGAGTTGTATGAGATCAATTAGATGCCTTTTAATTGAACACAGTAGGAATTATTGTTATTGTTTCATTTGGCTCTCGGATATAATTAACAGTGTTACCATTGAAAACTTCTGAGATATTGAAACAAATTAGGATACTTCCCACAGACCGGTTGCGCCGTTACTATTTGGAAATGTTTTATTAGCGAAATAAAGACGTAAGTGTCTAATATTAAAACGGAATCTTTTTACTTTATCACTAATGTTCTAAGAGAAAATAACAGTGACCATCCCCTTCCTACTTCCTAAATCCTTACAAAACTACGGGAAACTTTATCTTATATGAATATTATAGTATACATTGTATCCTGATGAGGAAACATGTTGATATTTCTTTATTGAAATAGTGGTTTGAACAATGCATTATTTTTCTTAATATTTAATTTAAGGCTAAACGAAACGTAATGCGCACTCACAGATGGCGCTAATTTACTAACTTTAAAAAAAAACAAGCTTTTATCACGTTACGGTTTTAAATATCGAAATAAATTATTTGTTGGCCGGTTTACACACGGAATATGAAATGGAATAATTTTTTCCTGTAGATTTATAACTCAAATCTATCAAGAAATAAAAAAATACGATATATTATTGTAAATCTAACACGTACAGTTTTTTTATGTGTTTCTTGGAGGACTTGTGATTTAAATTTACAAAATCAATTTATTCCATGTGTACACCTGCCAACAAACAATTCGTCTCAAAATTAAAAAGGATTAAGTGCTAAAAGTGTTATTTCTAAAATATTTGAATTAGCGCCATCTGTGTGCTCGTATCATGTTTTGTTTAACCTTAAAATACTTTTTTCTTTACTTAAGAGGTGGCATTAACTATACTATCCGATCGCCTGTGTACAAAATCATACAATGTTCCAATACTTTGATAAATGCCCGAATCAAAAATACACGTGCCATTACTTGTAAATTTTCCGTTTAAGTAATGTATTTATCTCTAAGAATATAACGCATTTCTCTTTCAGTGTGACAATCTCCATTTGTGGGAAGCTGGGCCGCCTTATCTGGACGAGACGTGGAGCAGCATCAGTTCTCTTTCCAAAGCAGACAAATAACAATAATAGTGGCTATTCAATAGTCCCTAATAAGGCGGACTCAAACTTCCGCTTGGCTGTATAATTTAATTCGGATTGGCTGGTTTACAAGCACGGAGAATAACTGTATACATAATGGGTATTAATTTTTAAATAATCGAGAAACAGATAGTAATAAATGACTCCCAGAACTTTCAAATAAATAGCCAATCACAATAAGCTTCTCTCCCTTAATTAAACCTTAAATTTAGTATCAAAAAATACCCTACACGAATTTTAAATATTTCATCAAGTCGCAGTAACGTAATTGTGATAACTGTGATTCTAATTTATTGTAATTCTAAGAAAAGTAATCACCAATATCATTATGTCTGACATGCAAAACTATGTTCCTACCTACAAATGATTGAATTTCTACTAAAATAATTCGTGCGCTTTTTATAATAGCTTTAAAACGTAGATTTGCGGATATTTGTATGGTTTTACACATGATCACAGTTAAACGAGAGATAGATCAACAGGTGTATATTCTGATGATCATAATATTATTTATGCGTAATCATAATACTATCAAAGAGGTGACAAGAGCAGACTAGGGTTGCAGGTTGCCGAATACGATACCGCTGACACAGATTGGCCGATGAGGAAACATCAAATGCGAGTTCCGATTTTTTGCATTCACGGCACAATTTATTGAAATTTGATACTTGACTAGTGTTGTTTTTCGTCGCCTTGCCGTCAAAGCGTGAGAACGATGTCTGCAACGTTGCTATGTTAGAATATAAAGATTGGTTTTTCCTATTAAATAATTGAACGTAAGCATCATTAAATGAAAATATCTCTTGTTATGTCAAAAAAAGAAATAAATGATGTACCTACCTGTATTTAAAAACGAACGTTTATGTTAAAGTAACAATGTTATTTTATGTATGAGATTTGTGGTTACTGTTGCGAATTCTCGAGAACGGACAATTATCCCCTATTTACAGTACTACCTGTCCGGGTGTGGGGAAAAACACCCATTAGATTATATTTCTAATAAGCGCATAATATTGCTATTAATATAATGGTGCTTTGAAAACATTACGGTCAATTTCATTTGTTTATTTGTAAACATTTTTACCTAAGCCTTTCAGTAAATATAATGTTAAACAAGTCTAAATGAAGGGTTGTTTCGTTTTCTTTTAAATGGAAGTAGTCACAAGGTGAACAGTGGCAAAATAACCAAATATTGAAAATACATTTATTGAAAACATGTTGTTTTAATAAATGAAGATATCTATCAAAGAAGTTAGGTACCAAAAATTAAATAAAAAAGTACATATCATGACAGACATTATACATTAATGGCAATAATAATAATAATTGATCTTTCAAAGGATTTCAAATTATATTATGAAATTTTATCTATTGAGAAAAAATGTTTACAAATTTACATTATTAGACAATTTAAAAAATATATTATTTGGTTCACTAAAATAATGAAGGATTTCCATGTTTGATAAATTACGATAATTTGAATAAATCTACAGGTAATCCACAGTGCGTCCTCAATCAACAGGTGCGGTATATGTGTATAGAGAAATGACAATATGTTCTTACCACCACATGGACCCTCTTCCTTTGCGCGGTTTCGGCTTCCCTCCCATCACTTCCAAAATACTGGCCACTACGACCAACAATAATAACCACTTCATCTTCGGAACCTTCAGTCACAAAATAATAAACAAAAACAACAAAAGAAAACAGACTTGAAAAACTCTGTTACCGCCTCCCAAAAGTCGATCGGAACAAATGTTTACCCACTGTCTTGTTTCTAAATAGCCTTCGCATTTCTATACCGTACGATTATAAAACAAACTTCTGCTACGAATCATCCGTTTTCACTGCGGCACATTCTTTATTCCGACACAAGTGAAAGTAAAATAAAACAATGTTTCACTGAAAAAGTTTAAAAATATCGAAAAATGCGGCACTTTTTAGTTTTTTGTGTAGTTTTGATGAGTTTTAGTTATTTATTTTGGTAAAAAGACGTCGAGACGTCAAAACTCCGACGCTTAAATCGAGGTTCGAGACGTCGCCTGTCCGGTCCGACGCAATCGATAGCCGGCCGATTATTGAGAGTCAATCGGTGTCGGTGGCGAGCGGGAGGCGTTTGACAATATACACTGCAGTTACCGGTGGAGCCTCGCCGGCCGCAAGGAGGGGGGAGGGCGGAGCCAGCCAGGTAGCCTGGTAGAGCAGGTGAGGGTGAGGGGCATTCGGATGGTGTAATGAGGAATTAATTGGGTAATTGAAAATTAACACTTATTAATTGTTTGTTGATTAATACTATGTTTATTCAAATTGAGTCGTGTCGATTTGTGATTAACGATCTGCTGTTCATTTGTATGTGCCGTGTTTCAATGCCTCGAATAATTGGTTACACGTTTAATTTTTTTTGTGTATTTCATAAGGGATTGTGAATTTGAAGGCTAAGTTACCTGTTTATATGTAGTGATTATATTACATAGGTAGGTATAAGGCCATTTGTACCTGAGAATTAATCTGGGAGGCTTCATTGTGTTGCAAAAATTTGAATGTCTTAGGTAGGTGTGATTTACATGAAGTCCATTAATTCTGCTAACAAACGGGGTTAGAAAGATGAGTCTTTCGGGAATTATTTTTAGTTAATCTTTTGTCAATTTTTTTCTCTCAGAGGTTATTCTATTATAAAGATTGGCTAAAAATAATGGTGGTATAATTTCTCATAACCTACAAGATATAACTTGTAAAACATTTCAACGGGAATTTCGCACCTGACCTGAATGCATATGTCCTTGCTGCGTTTAAAGAAACCCCTTATTTTTATACAATATTAATTCTTGAAGTTGGAAAATTTTTAACTGTTACCTTTTAAAGCAATTGCCTCGTGTCACTGTTACATTAAAACATAAAAAAAATGAAAAAACTATTGATTGCCTCTGTAAAAATATCCATTCCATTATTTATATGGCATTTGCTTGCTTTTATTCCATATCTTTACTGAAACACATTTAAATTGAAATTTTTTGTAAGGAATAAATACATTTATATTGGTATCTCGTAACCACTTACTACTTACGTATATTTTTTAAATTTTTTATTTAATAAAATTTGTACGAAAATTAATAATTTTTTTTTCGTTTAATGGTTACTTAAATAAGACTATGGTAATTAAAAAAAAATACGACTACATGGCCACATAAGTTATTTATAATAGCTTCCTTATCGTTGGTGAAGAAGTGGGAAGACTATTGGATTGAAGAAAGGTAAGTAGGTATAGTTAAGTTGACAGCATCATTTACAGGGATGTAAAAATCTTTTAGGCTTATTATTTTTATTAGCAAACACAATAGTTTATATTTTCAAATCTTCCCTTCGAAGTCTTTAAAGATATCATACTATCCTCGAAAAGGCATGAAATCAGTACGTTAAACAGTGTTGATCATAACTATTTTAATTCCTCCCTCATCTTAAGGCTTCGAAATCCATTCACAGATGATGCAAATTTCTGCAGCCACCCCCTCCACCGAATCTTCTAGAAGGGGGAGGGGCGAACTGCAGCCAATGAGAGCCCGCCCCTCCCCACCCCGTTACCAATACTCAAATGAACAGCCATTATCATGTGATTAAAATTCCAAATTCGAAATTGATATCTTCTAGATTGTGTCCAATGGTGTTATTTACACGATTATTGTAATTTAATTAGACTTTTGTATCGACCGAGAGGCCTCTAAATTATCAATGGGCGCCTTTTTATACGCTGAAAAATGATAGAGCGAGAACGAAAAAAATCTTTGAAACGAATATAGCTTAAGATTTTTAACATTATAATGAAAAGGAAAATGAGTAAAATAATCGAGTTTTGATTAGATAGGTCTCTACTAAGATACTCGATATTTACAATAAGATGAAGTTATATATAGTTATAATCAATGGACATACGAAATAATGCAGTGTCTAAAAAATATCTCAATATTTATTAATTGTTTTTTGTGTTTAATTCGTAAAATTCCACTTAATTAAAAATAAATAAATTATGTAATGTAAATCAAAATTAATACTGTTATTTTTACGTTCTCCGAGTATTTTAGTTTTTATTAATGTGACAGTTGTTTCGGCGTTTAAGGCCATTTTCAAACTGTGGTAAGGTTACATCTAGTAAGTAACTCGTCGATATCAATAATAACATTGTTAAATTTGATTTACATTACATAAACTTTGACATACAAAGCGTAGAAAAAAAGCGTTGTTTAGTTTATTTTGGCTCATCTCTATTTTTCTTTTGTACTTGCATAGATTTTTTTACAATACAACCAGTGTAAGTACTATCGTTGGACTCTCACACAAAACCTTATTATTTACATCTAATCTCTGTGATATGATATATTATGATTTAATCTCATACCTAAGTAAATGCGTTACATTTAGACGTATATTACGTACAATTAACTAATTAATTACCTTCTATGTCCTCGAGACTAATGATTGTGATCGATTGTACACAATGTAATTATATTCATATTCAGAGCAAACGTTTGACATTTTTCTAACTAACCGCAATTTACAGATAAATGATTATTGGTATTGCTTGTAATACTAATACAGAAAGTAGCGTTTACTGCTATTTCGAGTGCTGACTGTTGAAGGGGGGACTCAAAAATACACACTCTGTAGTCTGCTAATGCAAGAAATACTACGTATGACTATAAATTCTACCTGGATAATTAAGAAAATGTATAAAGTTTACAATGATGAAAGTTCTTAGACTGTAGAGTTCTGTATGAAATAAGTACTGAAATTTTAGATTAAACGATGGAAAATGCCTTCTCTGGTTTTCAAAATACATGTTTTCAAAAAAATTGGTATATTTTTCATAGATTTTATAAACACTTTAGGGATTTTCGTGATTTGAAACCTTAGACATTTTCTTAACTACTCGTATAGAAATTAAGGTTAAATTATTTGTTCTTTTGCTTGCGTTGGCAATCTGCAAAGTGACGTTTAGCGCCTTATTTCGGGTTCTCGCCCTTAAGTCAAACCCATTATTCGATCGATTATGTAATAATTGGTAATAATTGGTAATAATTGGTAATAATTGGTAATAATTGGTAATAATTGGTAATAATTGGTAATAATTGGTAATAATTGGTAATAATTGGTAATAATTGGTAATAATTGGTAATAATTGGTAATAATTGGTAATAATTGGTAATAATTGGTAATAATTGTTAATAATTGGTAATAATTGGTAATAATTGGTAATAATTGGTAATAATTGGTAATAATTGGTAATAATTGGTAATAATTGGTAATATTGGTAATAATTGTGAATAATTGGTAATAATTGATAATAATTGGTAATAATTGGTAATAATTGGTAATAATTGGTAATAATTGGTAATAATTGGTAATAATTGGTAATAATTGGTAATAATTGGTAATAATTGGTAATAATTGGTAATAATTGGTAATAATTGGTTATCATTGGTAATAATTGGTTATCATTGGTAATAATTACAATACAAATAATTGGTAATCATTGATAATCATGGATAATCATTGGCAATCATTGGTAATCATTGGTAATCATTGGTAATCACTGTTAATCATTGGTAATTATTGGTGATCACTGTTAATCATTGGTAATTATTGGTGAATCGAATTGTGGTTATTCATAATATTTACATCGTATATTTCATTAGTAAGACTATTTATGTTCTAATTAATTAATAAATCACTTCTCACATATTTTCTTAAAAACTGTGGCCACGTCAGATATGTGTGGAGGCGGCTTTAGCACTACATGGCGGAAAACGTCAGCTGTACCTACGTATAGACGGTAGTACCGTTTAATATATAAAATTTGTACATACGTAGACCATCTAGAGAAAGTAATATTAAACATGCCGGAAACATCATTCTGGAAATAAATTAGTCTAGACCTCAGAAGAGACAGCCCCCACGATTCATTTGGTCACCAATATGTAAAGTAGATTCTCCTGTCACTTCCCATATTTGATTTTGCCATAAGTTAAGTAACGAAACAGATAATTTGAAGTGTTTTAGGAAGTTGACGCTTTATGAAGCACACGCGCGCTCGCTGAGAGAACGGTTGAAAGAGACGATGTCAAAAAGTCTGATCAAAATCATACTTCCTACTGCGCACATTTGCACAAATTTTACTCGTTGTACTATTTTACAGGTTAATTTATATTGTTCTTTCTGCAAAAAGACGAAGTGTTTTAGATCGTTTTTAAAGTGTCGTTTGCATTTATCATGTTCGAAATAAGGGACATACACCATGTGTGAGTTGTTTTGAATTTTTTTTTTCAAAAATTGTTTCTACCCACTTATAAATATTAGAAGCTTATTTGAACTCATCATTTTTTCACACATTCGTCGATGGGCTTTTAATCCGGAAACGACACTTTACGCATAAGTGACTATTTGATCAATTACAATACAATCTACTCTACTTTATCCGTTTGACCACTTCCATGAACATTCTCACATTACCGGGGGTTAACCACAAAACCCAAACAAGCAAATAGGACCAACCCCATATCACAAACCACGACTTATTGAGCTCCGTCTTTTCTTGGTGGTTTGGTTGTGTAGTTCCTAAAATCCGCGTTCTCACATGTCTAGCAATCGCCTTTCAACTAATGTAGCGTACGGGACACCTGCGGAAAAATCCGACCAGAATAATTCAACTGGCGTTCAACAGTAATGGCAACTCGTAAAAGGGTCATTTTAAAATGGATTTAAAAAAAACTAAACTAGTTAAAGAACGTATGACATTTTTATATAGTGGTATTGTTTGTTTATATTATAATACATATTTTGGTTTAAGTGCCGTTGTGTATCTTATTTTACCGTATAAACAATTTTAAGCGAAGTGCAAATATAAATCTGGGGCCGTGTATATGGACCATTTGACATCTGTTCCTATATGGCAGCTGCCTGGTGCACGAGTCACATCTTGTATTTATAAGTGTTGTAGGTAACCATGTTTATACAAAATATCGGTGGCGCTTACCAGTTTGACAGTTCAACTGTAAAACGGCATTCCTATCGTTCAACAAACTCCGGTCAACTAAGAAAAAAAACTGTTGTTTGAAAGCGGAAAAATTGTCATTTTACATATTAATTCAATCGGAAATCAAATAAGTAACTATGTTAGTTAATTTTTTTTATCGATCCCCTTATAATTCAAATTTTGATTTTCCTAATACCAAAAATGCTTGCATTAATAAGATTAAAAAGAATACGACAGGTAACAATAATTTCATAAATTTCAAAGCGTCTTCTGGTGAAAAATCACCATAAGAGTGAAGATAGTAAACAAAAATAGAAACATTATGTAAATTAACGTAATGATACATTGCATGCAGCAATTCATTATACGAATGAAAATAATTACGTGTAGAATATACTGAAATAATATAACGATAAACAGTTGTATACATTGACACTTAAAGATATTAGAATTCATATTATACACATATGTACATACCTAGTAACAACGCGGCGAGTAATTTAAAGTGTAAAAGAAAATTAATTATTAAGAAATAAATTTTATGAGAGGAGGATATGTATTATGATATGATAGGTGGATGCATTTTATACTCAATTTTGTACAGCTATATTTCCTGAATTATACATTATATGTGAACGATAGCAATCGAAAGAGGGGTCCGGAAGTTTTAAATCCCACCGCTAGATCGCTCATAGTGGCGCAAACGACCGCTAGAGTGCTCGCGCCACCAAGCAGCTATTTCGCATCAACTGTGAGTAAAATGGCTACCATGCAACACAAGGTTTTCTGTGTTTGTAAGTTCTGTAAAACTTAATCGATCTTTAGTATCAATTTTAACATTGAACCTCCGACAAGAAAGAGCATTTGTCGTTGGTATCATCAATTTGAGCAAACTAGGTGTCTCTGGAAAGGAAAAATCCCGTGCCGGTAAAGTGTATCATTTTTTTATTATAATTTCCCTCAAGCCCTATGTCATCTTTGCAGATGCTGTTTGGGGGTCTTTTAGAGGATACGAAAGAGTGAACCTGGGTCTTGAAGATACCTATGTTGTAGGAGGGAGGAAATACAGAGGCCGGGAAATCATTCCACGGCCAAGCTGTTGAACAGAAGAACGAGTCGTAGAAGCGACCCGTTCTCATGTAACAAATGTCAACCATGTACAAATGTCGGGCGCGTGTTTGGCGTGTTTCCCGACAGTGCACCGGTGCCGAAGGGATCAATAACGATAGTACCTCAGACCATCTTCCATTGAAATACCGGTATTAGAGGAGTGTATAACGTGTGAAATTGAGTCCCTCATTTTGAATAACCCTGTGTAATAAATCCCTGAACATGTTATGTTCAGAAATCTTTATAATGATTAGGTGGTAAAATGTAATACACTTGTTAATTTGAAAAATATTTTAACCACTTATGACGAACGGGTCTTTAAAAAACTCAAACGTTCTGCAAACGCACATTTAATAGCTTCTGAAAACATTTCTAGAGCTTGTAACATTTGTTGCTGGTTGACATGTTTTATGTAGAGTAATTTTGGTGCCACCAGTTGTTAATATTATGTGCAAACATAGCTGCAGAAAAATCAAATAAACTTTGACGTTTGTGAAAATAAGGATAGGTTAGTTTATGCCTTTACGATCATGATGATTTGATTCTTCGTCCAGATTACAAGTCGTATAAGCCGAGAATAGCTGCATAAACTTTTCCTTGCACTGTAAATAACGTCCTTCGGCATGGCTTAGCCCTCTTGGCGCCACTAAACTCCCCCACTTACCTTTACCAGCAGCACCTGCGAAACTTGGTACAATCTCTTGTTTATCAAATAATTTTTATTGGTGCCTTCCAATGTTCAATTTTACAACTCGGAACTTTCCAAAACACCTTTCATTGTTGAGAAACGTTAAAAGCACTAAGAAGGAAGTGTGTCGTAAAATATAAGTGAAAGAGTATCGCCTCCCTAATAATAATAATAATGATAGTTTATTTGTATAGCGCAGTTTTGTGTGAAAGTTCGCCTTAAGTTCGCTTCACACTAAGGGCCAGTTTTATAAAACAAACCATCCAATTTCTGTTATGTAACGAACCGTTATCTGTCCATTTGGTTTTTTTATTTGAATAATTACCATTAGTTCCACTGCTCGATGAGGAATCCATTTCACAGATGCAAATTATATATTGTATTTTCAATTAAAACGGTTTCAAATAAGCGATCGTCGGGCAACAAATGACAGCTGTCAGACGACCGGTAATATGACGAACGTTTATAAAACGCAGAAATCGGTCGGTAGTCCAAATATTAGTTATATACGGTATCAAGCGTTACTAACTGACTAAACCTGATATAATTATAAAATAACAGATATATTGTTTGTATGCAAATTAAAACGGTGACTTAAAACATTCATGATCAGCAGACTTACTTATATGGACTAGAGTATTATATAACAATTTAGAATAAACAAGGGGTGTTAATAATCAAATGAAAAGAACAAATAACAAGAGTAAGAAAATATGCACTAAATTACTTAATCTTATATAATTACGAAATAACCGATATATTATAAATCATGCAAATTAAAACTATGATTTTAAATATTCATGAGTAGCAGACTCACTTACACGAACATTTTATATTTAGTATAATCTAAGGGCATAAATACTAAGTATATAAAGTAGGTACAAATAACAAAACAGCAAATTTTCCAACCTGTACCTAGTTAGTAGACAACACAAATAACGTAAGGAACTAAATTTATGTACTGAGAGAATATTTTTTTTTTCATACAAAGACAAACATTCACGGGTTACGAATACCCAGATCTACTATAGCAAGATATAATTTTTTCCGTATTTTTTTCAGATATTTCTCAGGTATGGTATGGTTAATATTTTTCTTGCTCAATATATTTTTTTTTGGTTTAAAAACGTTCCCGGGTTACGAATAACCTGACAATATTTGAAAATCTCCTACGAGAAGCGATTCCAGCTCAGCCATTGACCGGTCAGTGGAGCATGGAACTGGCAAAGGAATGATGAAAGTAGACTGAATGCTGTAGAAATGAGATCTCTGAGACGAATGTGTGGTGAAACCATGTATGATCGTGTAAAAAATGTTGAGATTCGTAAAGAATGCAAGGCTGAGGTAAGCTTAATCAGCAAGATTAAGAAAGGGACGCTTAGATGGTTTGGGCATGTAGAGCGAATGAACGAAGAAAGGAGTGTAAGGAGAATATATGACGCGAATGTGTATGGAAGAAGAAGCTGGGGACATTCGAGGAAGACATGCACGATCAAGTGAATCAAATATTTAAGTCGCGCCATGTTAGAAGTCGGAATAACAGAAGCGAATGTATAAGATGTTGTATAAAAGTGAATGAAGCAAGAAGTGTATGCCAAGATAGAGTTGTTTGGCGGTCCGTCTTTTCTGCCTACCCCTGCGGGGAAACGGTGTGATGGTTAGTTAGTTAAGTTGTAAAAATAATAAATTTAACAGCGGCGTAACAACTTTCTAGATAGCCTGGAACCGAAGAAAAAACACAAAAAATACTCTCAATATGAAAAGCGCTATTTCCATTCTTTGATTGATTGCATGATAAATTTTCTTCTTGATTACATGATAAATATTTAACATGAAATATATGAGTGCGTTATTTGCAAATTGAAATACATGGATAATTTTCAACGGTTTTGCAGTAACCCATTACGACCTGATTTAAACCTAGACTGCAATAAAAAATAAATGTAATGCTAGATAACACCTCAAAGAATTATTTAATTTTTTGTTTTTTTTTTAAATTTTTGAAATTATTTGCTACTTTAATTTGAAAGAAACAACAGGTTTCTCTTTAAATGACAAATCATACGCTGTGCACAAATAAAATGATCAATTAAAAACATTACGCAATAAAATTATACCTACTTTCAAAACAAACATCCAAAAAAGATTAGAAAAAAAATTGTTGAGGTAAAACACAAAAATCTCGTTTCAAAATATAAAAATTGTTACCGCCTGAATGATAAATATTATACAAGTCATTCAACGAAAAACACTCATTTTATTTGCCTAGATAACGATGAAAAAATTCTTAAATCCATGTATTTTCAAATGTACGTACGGTATATATCCAAAAACGCATTACTACCACAAGTAAATATTGATATCAACATGACAATGCTTTACAATTTCTTAAAAAACTAAATAATTTGATTGCAGCTTGCCCAGCGTTTCGGTAAATAGTTTTATAATTCAAATAAGGCTGCTCTCTGACGGTCCGGTGAGGAATGGACATTTCACTCGTTACTGCAGAGACTGCACAGAAAAGTCGAGTTTGCTAAAGTAAGGTAACGGTTTGCAACGCAGTCCATTGAGGGACTTTTCTGCGCAGTGTCTCCAGTAGCGAGTGAAATGTTCATTCCTCACCGGACCGTCAGAGAGCAGCCTTAAATACCCAATACGTAATCGACGTAACCAACTTTCGT
Source organism: Halesus radiatus (assembly GCA_022606495.2). Taxonomy (NCBI): domain Eukaryota; kingdom Metazoa; phylum Arthropoda; class Insecta; order Trichoptera; family Limnephilidae; genus Halesus; species Halesus radiatus. The sequence continues at coordinate 36,665 of JAHDVE020000902.1, forward strand.
TTCCATTAAATGAATGAGAACCTCTGTCCATCAATATAATTCATTCTCAACTGTTGTTTCGATGGTTACCGTAAGGTACATTCAATTTAGCCATAAACGTTTTTCACGATAAGAAAATAATAACAGCCATTCAAAATATGAATGAAAGTAAGTACTGTGTGAAATACATTACAATTTTTTTTACGCTATTTTATTGCAGCATTTCATAGAAGAGGTGGCGTTTATTTTTTACCTGTATGCTGCAAGAGGCGGGTACGTAACCACCGTTCAGTGCAAGGCGCTCAGGTGCAAGTAACTTCACATCCGGTGCAATGAGACAAACAATGGTACTTATTCTATGACTTCCATAAGATCACTTTATAGCCCCATATACTGTTTACGATCAGCGCTACCTACGTGAAAGGTGCTGAATTACCATACCTTCGACATTTTGGATAAATGTTTCTTTGAAGTAATCATGACGTTCACAATGGTCAGTGTTGCCATGAAAGCGGCAAAAAATATCATTTGACTCAAAGCAGATTGTCGCTGTCTATTTAAACGTGGGTTCCATAAAAAACAGAACTCTGAAGAAAAATTAAGTGAAAAACGCATAACCTAAACCTTACCTATTTTATTTTTGACGAGTTTTAATTTTCAGTGTTCTTTTGTTACTTAATATTATTTGGGATAAAATGATAAAGGGAATATACACTTTAGAATGTAATGAATGTGTCGCACAGCAATTAGGTATGACAAGTAGAAATTTGTTAAAACCAGAATCAGGCAACATGAACTCTGTTCAGGAAATAATAACTATTTAGAGTTTGTGGCTTCAAACATTTCTTGGTAGAAAAAAAAACCTGAGTTTAAACATTCCAATATTAATATATATTTTTAAATGTTGCGCCTTTGAAAATTAAGAAATAAACAAAAAAGTAAGATTAAAACGAATTTTCTTAACAAAATAATAGCACCCTGTAATTCACCTTTGCTAACCATGTTTCCTTATTTTTTCAATTAAAGATTCTATTTCTGATCTTGCCGACTTAATCTCCCCCATCTGCTTCACTGTCACTTCCTTATGCCATGCCTTCACATCTGGAACACTAGTATAATTCTTTAAGTATTAATTATTTAACACTAATATCCTTTTTTAAGACATATTTCTCAATTTAAACGTTGATTCGATTGAATAAATCTCCACCTGGCATTAAACCCACGTTTATTAAAATATCTTATGAAATGTGTTCATAAAATAAAATAACTTTTAGAAATAATATTTACTCACACTATGTGAAGCTAGGTTTTTGAGACAATTTTACTGTGTTTAATCATTTAAAAATAATATTAACAAATTTTGTTTTAAAACAACATTAATTAATGTATCCTGCGACAATTTCAATATTCAATGAATTTAGTAATTTATTCATAATAATATTACCTTCATCTAGCGGAACACTAGGAAATAAATTTACTACATCAAATGACACTAAAAGTGCTTTATTCGGAATATCCAATGATTTAAAATGATCAACCAATTGAAGAGAATTTTTAATCGTATATTTAGTAGGTTTAAAAACATTGCTATCCAAAATTATTCTATTCATTGTAGGTGCTAGAAATCCAGTTCAAGCTCTGCTGGATGGTATTTAAGTCACTTAACGGAATGGCTCCGGCTTACTTATCAGAACTGTGTATTCCCGAAAATACCAACTCACGGCCGTCCACCCTTAGGTCAGCAGCGTCATCAGCTATCGGCAGGTTGAAGGAATCAAAGCGCACACCTAATACTAAGTTCGGTGATCGTGCTTTCGGAGTGTCAGGACCTAAAGCCTGGAATGATCTGCCGCATGACTTAAGAATTATCAAAGACTCAACAGAATTCAGAACTAAACTTAAAACACATCTTTGCAGACAATCGTATCCATAAATTGAAGAAATTCACCTGTAAATTGCTTAGCTAGGCTAGCCGGTTAGTACTTACCTAAAGTCATTAAATAAATAAAATTCAGGCATCGATGAGCAAATGCGTCCACAGCCCGCAACACTGTAAATAACCAAAGTGTAAAATAAATTTTTAAAAAACGTTAGTATTTATTAAAAGCTTCTTACGCTTTTTAAGGTAATTTTATTGATATTTTCGAGTACTAAAATTCATTTTATGAATACTTTCGAGTCCTAAAAATTAATACCAATAATTCAATAAATACCACCTCTTCTTGTGCCACCAATCATCTAATAAACGTAACATCAATAGAAAAGGAGAAACAAATAACCATGTAAAACTATCATCTCTATAAATAAATTTTTCTAAAACTGTGTTCATCTGAAGCGACCTGCCAGGTAAGTATGTTTTTCTGTATCTGTTTGTAGACAATTAGTTAAGAAATATTTGTACAGCACCCTTGAGGTGATTTTTCACAAAAACGACGCTATACAAATCATCCAACTATTATTATTATTATTGCTAATTTATAACTAGGGGCATTACACTTAGAAACTACAGGTGTAATAGGTTGATCAATTTTTAGTAAGCTATATAATTTAGAAGCTTGAGGATTTTTAATATCAATCTTTTGTTTTTAAATATTTTTTTTTTCCTATTAATAACTTTTATTTTAATATTATTACCGTACATTTTAATAATAAAGAATATTATTTTATTTTTGTACGGTGATATATTTTTTGATTATATACAATAATTTTTTTTTTTTTTTTAATATTTCTAATATAAATTTGTTATTCATGTTTTAAAATGTTTTTTATTAACATTTTTGATTAATTGCTTACTTACTTTATAATCACTTTCTCCTATTTGTCTATTCTTACATTATTGTGTTCTATGTTTATTATTTTTCTATACTTTAAATTATTATTTTTTATTATTCTGTATGTCCTGATGAGGAAAGCTTCGCTTTCGAAACATGTTGATATTTATATATTAAAAAAAGTGGTGTTTACAAAGTAATTTTTAATTAATTTATTAAAATCTTATGTACTTAATTCAAATTCAATATTGTTATATTGAAGTTTTTAGGTAACATAGACAGTTCAAACAGGATAGTTTGAAAATGACATTGAACCCCAATACAGTTGTAATAATAATTAAAAACTAAAATATTTTTTTTTTTTTGAAGAAAATTTCTTCTGTAAGGGTTTCAATTTGTGATGTCATTATTTTAATCAAAAGAATAAATAACTTAGTTTACATCACTTTATTTATATACAATCAACATGTTTCATGAACAATGTTCACATCATCAGGATTAGTTGTATACTAAACTTAAAAATCAAATATAGATCACATATTGTTGGAAAGGGTAGAAGGAAGGGGAATGGGTAAGAGTAGGGGAAGGTTATTACAAATAAATAAAGTGATGTAAACTAAGTTATTTATTCTTTTGATTAAAATATTTAATTTATTTTATATATTTTTCAAACATTTTAAACAATTTTCGTCATTCAAATTCATGCTTTTAAAACGATATATTTTACATCATAACTTAAATACGATAACAACACGTGTAAAATATACGTTAAATATCGATTATTTTGTCTTGTTTCTTAAATGATACATTAATAATATTTTCTGGTCAAAACGTAAAATAGTGTGGACCACACGCGGCAGCGGTGAAATGCAAAAGCGGTTTCTACCTAGGCCAACTTTAGGGATGTCACCACTAAATTCTAATGCTTCACATTCGATATATCGATACAACGAAACCTTAAATATTTCTGATTATATATGGCCTCGTTAACATTAAAATAAGTTATAGTTAGGTACGAGTTAAAAATCGCTGTAAAAGCTCAACTTTTGTTAGAACTATTGAATTTACTACATTTTTTTCACCTTCTCATAAAAGATGATTTATTAATTTTTATTACTTTTGAATGTCGATAAAGGAGATCCAGGAGGCATACAAGTAAATATCAAGTATTGTTCCTACCGTTATATGAATACCTTATATTAATTCGTTTCTTTACATGTACATATATCATTTGTCAAATTTCTCGATGTCATGCGAACATAGAATGTTTCATAAATGGATGTAAAAATAAGTGTCAGGAAGACTTGATCAAGTGGAACAAATGCTTGAGTGGGATCATGTCGATGGTTGAGATAAGTGTAGCAAGAATGTATCTGTGTACTAATTTTAATTCTCTATGAAAACTTCGTCTTAAAAAAACTCGATAATATTATTTTCGCATTTGCTTTTTTTATTATATCGATTCATGGTGGCAAGTCCCATCCCCAAGCCGCATTGTCGCTACCTTTTGTCGGCTCATCCTCTAAAGTGCACCCGAGTACCTCAATACCTCCCTAGCGCCTACCTACACTGTATACCTACGCCACCTACAGGGGTGGGAAATGTTTCTATTCTCTCGGGTACGCTTTCTTTGTTGAGTGTGAATTTATGATATTATTAATGATACCGCGCACAAGCTTCACATAGAAGCTTAATATGTAGGAATGTCTGACATTTTTCATTGCTAGCTTCCTGATGTTGCTCTATGAAAAGTGTTGACGTGAGTTTTGCATGAATTTAAATTACTATAGTATATAGTTTCTTAGATTTTTCGACTGCCAGCGATCTGAATCTCAATGTGACTTTATTATATGCATAAATTCATCACCTTCTTCATTATTAAAGGAATAAAAATCGAACACATATATATCTTCCAGAAATGTTTTAAGTTTTAAAATCAATTTTCGAAATACGTAGCATTATTATAAAAAATATTATTTTGATATTTGCATTTGCCATTATTGCTGCATTCTGGTATTATTTACGTCTTACAATTGGTATCAGATCTGTGATTGCTAATCACAATTCTGTAATGAACTCTCATGTTTAAAAAAAAAAAAATTATATGAATACCGCACAAGAGTCCCAAACTGCTCCCAACCGTCTGGAGCTAGTGAGACTATGGCATTCCCAATTGGGGAATGTTGTGAGGCTGAAGGTATTAGGGAGGGGAAGGAGAAGGGGAAGAGGAAGGTGGGGAAAAGGGCATATCTTCATGATCCATAAATTGCGGGTACTTTACGTGTATTCTCATGTAACTGAGAATATTCTGAAATAATTTAGAATTTTATTTATTTTTTATTGTATGATACCTTACCGATCCAGCGCTGGCGTTTCTTTTAGATCATCAGACCATCCCAAATCAAGCACAAATTATGTGGTGAAACAATTTTCAACGTAATTATATTGTTATTATGTGTAATAGGTATTTTGTATCGGTTTTATTGTGTCAATAGCAGCAGATAAGGAAGCTTAAAGTTTAATAACTGCATCAAACAAGCCTTCTTTGGGGCTATAAAACTACCACCCTTAACAATAATGGGAACGGCATCCTGTGAGGTGACCATTGGGGTAGGATGCTAGGAGGGTGGGCACTTGCTTTTTAAATACGATAAAATAACACCGATACCTTTATGAGACCTATAGATGAAAACTTTTTTTTTTAATCGTGTTACCTATTATTTATCGCTTATAAATTTTAAACGATATCTTTTATAATCTATGTAATATAATTGTCTATTTGTTTGTTTTTTTAATAAAATCTACAGTTTATCGGGGTAGTGGTGGTGGTAGGGGTAGGGGTAGGAGTAAGGTAGGGGCAGGGGTGTAGTAGGGTAGGGCAGGGTGAGCAAGGTAGTAGCAGGAGCAGGGGCAAGGACAGGGAGGGGTGGCAGGGCAGGGGCAGCAGGCAGGGGCAGCAGGCAGGCAGGCAGGCAGGCAGCAGGCAGGGGCAGCAGGCAGCAGGCAGGCAGGCAGTGCAGGCAGCAGGGCAGCAGGCAGGCAGGCAGGCAGGGCAGGGCAGCAGGCAGCAGGCAGGCAGCAGGCAGGGCAGGCAGGCAGCAGGCAGGGCAGGCAGGCAGGCAGGGGGTAGGGGTAGGGGTAGGGGTAGGGGTAGGGGTAGGAGTGGGTGTAAGGGTAGGGTAGGGGTAAGGGTAGGGGTAGGGATAGGAGTGGGGGTAAGGGTAGGGTAGGCGTAAGGGTAGGGGTAACACATCACTGCATTAAAACTTTATTTCATAAACCGGGACAAAGCCGGGTACTTCAGCTAGTATTAACTTAATAAAACAAAAAAAAATATACCTACTCGTATGTACCATCCATCTGTATGTTTTTTAAATAAATCTTTGAATTTAAGAATCAGGTACCCGGGTAAGTATTTTAAGCTTTCCTTGAACTTTTATTTCGATAAGAATGTTGCCTTCGTTTGAAGATAACTTCAATAGATCAATTACGTTTTCTTAAAACCGCCTCATATTTTAAATATGCTTTATTATTCGAGAGAAGTCCCCTAGTGTAATTTTTATAGCACCCATTTTTTAAGAGGATTTCAAAGGTATCAAGAGATTTAAAAAGGTGTTTTGGAATTTTCGACTTTTTGACAAAGAAATACCAGGTAGCTCCTCGAGCATAATATTACCTGTTTGCGGTGCAGTAAAAGTTTGACTTTCCTTCGAATTACTGTGAAAAGTGGTAGACTACCATATATACGTACCTACCAACCTGCACGTCAATACACTTTACATCTAAAATCTTTTTTAAATTTTTATTCATCTTTTAGGGTATTTTTCTTAGAAGGTGTTATACCGTCATCATTATGCATACTGAACACCTCAACTTTATTAAAAAGATTTCCTACGAATTTGTTACAAGGTCAAACTCTTAACTATCATCTTTACTTTCGCTGAAAAGATATGTTTTGTTTTAATTCAACCTCCAGTTGATAGATTACCCTACCTTAACAAACGGTTTGCAGTCTATAAAGCATAGGCATCAGGTGGGAAGCAGTCCTTGTCCTACTGGTATTTCAATGGAAGATGCTCTGAGGAACTAGATTCATTGATCCCTTGGGCCAAAAACACACCCAACGTTTGTCACATGAGAACGGGTCGTTTTTACGATTCGTTCTTGAGTTCTCAACAGTCCGTTTGTGGAACGATATGCCGGCCTATGTGTTTCCTCGGGCTAGTCTGCAAGCCTATAGCCGGGGACGATAGAGGCGATAGTGTTGCAAGTTTCCAGTATTTTGACGTCTATGATATTTGATTACACGGATAACTTTGTCAAAATGCTGGCAACATGCTACACTACCGCCTCTAGCGGCCTGGGCTATAGGCTTTCAGACAGCATTGCTATTGTAATAGATACTTTACTATGAGCCTTTAAATGTTAATACAATCCCAATAGCCTCTTTTAAAAAATATATACATAAGCCAAAAATGAGTAAAACCATACTTAGGTAACAAAATATATGTTTTTTTTTTTAATTTTGATTACTTTAATCAATTTAGTATATGTTTCATAGAAAGTATATTAAAGTGTGTGGAAAAAACCCAATTCCTACACCTCGGGCGCTAGAGGGCGCCAGTGTAGCACGTTGTCATCTTAACGTATGGTAATTTATTTTTTTTACATGAATACAGCACAAGAGTCCCAATTGCTCCCAACCGTCTGGAGCCAGTGAGACTATGGCATTCCCAATTGGGGAATGTTGTGAGACTGAAGGTATTGAAGAGGAGAAGGAGAAGGGTAAGAGGAAAGTGGGGAAATGCCTGGCTATTCAGATCTGGTCACCAAACACGGCTTAAAGCCATTTCAAGCAACGTTTCAATTCTGAATGGTGGTCTTTCACCAGGGTGATACTGAGAGTATCTTCCACTTTGGAACGTACGCAAATACGAGTATACCACATATTATTTTTAAGTTAATTAATTGTGAAACAGCACAAATTAATAGTCAAGAACTGCGCGTATTAGTATATTTCTACGGTGTTTGATATTAGCGAATTCATAGATTCATCGTATGTATAATTAATATTTTCCCGAGAACGAACTCCTTAAACAAATTTATTTAAATGGAAAGATTTTAAAGATAATTTTAAGATTGCTTGCACTGCGATCATCATGATCCCATACGCGGTTCGGCTCTCGTTATATTAACCACATGGATACATTATTGAACATGTTCCAAAAATTTTGAAGCTTCACGCAAAGATGTGAACACTATATAATATAATGTTATTTATTATAGTAAATTAGGGGTGTTAGGCGGTGGTTGTCGCACCTCCGCCGCCCGGGGGTGAATTGCCACCATGGAGGCGCCATCTACCTGCCACGGGGATGATTTGTTCAGTGTTACATTTTACATTCCGGAGGTGTTTTTCTAGCTCTGATGAGTAATGCAGGGTATCGGCTGATGTCCAGAAAACCCAAATAAAGATTAATTACAGCGGGATGAAAAATGCTGGTGATTAATTTTAAAGAGCGACTCTTTCAGTAAACACGGAGTTTTTTTTCGGTAATAGTTTATTCTCTTTTCTATGTGGGTCATACCAAAATATAATTGGATTGTAATTTTACTTATATAAATATTTATAACTTTATTCCAATGGCGTGTATTTTTTTATTTTTTTATATGAGTACCGCACAAGAGTCCCAACTGTTCCCAACCGTCTGGAGCCAGTGAGACTATGGCATCACCAATTGGGGAATATTGTGAGGATGAAGGTATTTTGGAGGGGAAGGAGAAGGGGAAGAGGAAGATGGGAAATTCCTGGCTATTCAGATCTGGTCACCAAACACGGCTAAAAGCCATTTCAAGCAACGTTTCAATTCTGAATGATTCTTTCGCCAGGGCGATACTGAGAGAATCTTCCACTCTGGAACGTGCGCAAATATACTATATATTATTTTTAAATGAATTCCTTCATTATTCCAAATTTTTTTCACACACGTATCTTATTATTTATGTTTTATATTTTCATATTAATATTAATAATAATAGTAATTTATTTTTTTAATTTCTAATATAAATTTGTTATTCAATGTTTTATAGTTATTTTTTAAGAACATTTTTGATTAATTACTTGCCTACTTTAACCAATTTTTTCTATGTTTATAATTTGTCTATTCTAAAATTATTGGGTTCTAATTTTTATCATTTGTTTATACTTGAAATTATTTTTTAGTATTCATATATTCCTGATGATGAATAATCATTGTTGTAGAAACATGTAGATATTTATGTATATTTATAAAGTGGTGTAAACAAAGTATACTTATTAATTAATTAATTAAATGGCTATTTAAATTTTGGTATTTGAATCAAAATAGAATTTTTAAAGTAATTTATAAATATTCCTCAGTCCTAAAAATGGACAATAAAATTATAAATATTTCAAATAAATACAAACTTATTTTTCCACCAATCTTCGAATAAATGTAATATCGATAAAAAAGGATTAAATAGCAACTGTAATAAAATCATATCTTCTCCAAGATATGATTTAAATTTTCTAATAAAACTGTGTTTACCTGAAGATGTTTTTCAGTATCTGTTTGTAGATAATTAGATAGTGAATATAAAGTATTTTTTGTTCAGGACCCTTGGAACCCTTAGGACTCTTTGGACCCTTAGTACCCAGGTGATTTTCGGTAAAAACGCCGCTCTACAAATTATCCAATTATTATTATAACAATACTTTTCTCGTATTGACTTAAATCGTAGTGGGGTCTCTATAAAGTTTGTAAAAGCAAACAGCGTGCACTCGTAATACAACGCAACGGTATTACATTATATTTTCACAGTGCAATTGGATACGGCCTTAACGTTAAAAGCTATTTGCTTCAATTGAGGTTTAAGTGGCCGTGATTATCGCCAATTAGTAACTATTCAATTCCGACTTTCCCATGAAGATGCGCATCTCGAAAATTGATATACCCTTCTATCACATCGAGGCCCATATTCACGGTATTAATGAAGACCCAGCGATGAGATGTGGAGGACTAGAGATACTTGCACCAACACCTCACCCGTCTCACTGGCGCCACTTAAAAGGTATTTATCATCGGAATAAAGGACTTTCCCAAGCAGGATGGGTGAGAATGCATTCCTCCATGGGGTAGAAAGGAAAAAGGGGCGGATCAGAACTATATTCAGAGATAATTCACGGCCCACTGGTCCAATCACAATGGAGCAGATCTGGATGGAATGCGAAGAAAATTATTAAATGCGCTTTTGAGAAACAATCGACGCATCTGTGTGAATATACCAGGGATAAGAAGCTTACTTTGAATGGGGAAAATTCTAAGGTTTCATTCAGCCGGCCGAGTATTTATCTTGTATTATGTGTGTTTTTTTATCCGGACCGGTGTTCTCGGTTTGTCGGATTTTGCAACTGATCTCGAGATGGACCAAAGCGTGAAATCGGGAGGATTAGAATCAATAAATACAATTTATCGTTATTATTTGAGTATAGGTGGCATCTAAAAGCGTAGCCGGACATCTTGATATTACATTGATGTAAACATTGATTTATCTTATTGTGTAGTTTATTACTTTACGATTTTTCTTCCAGAGATAAAAATGACAATCACAATTTTATTTCAATGTATGATAATTAGAAATCTGCAAATGTGCGGTGATAATTTGTCAAAATTATTTTATTTCCAGATAAAAAAAATAGATATTTATGATTTCTTCAAACGATTGGTATTCACTTTGTGGCGTCATTTTTAATAAATTAATTAAAAATGTATTCTTTGTTTTCAAAACTTTATAAATATACATAAATATCTTTATGTTTCGAAAGCGATGCATTCTTCATTAGGAATATATGAATACTAAAAAATATACAAATGATAATAATTAGAACAAAATAATGTATGAATAGACAAATTATAAACATAAACAAAAATTGATTAAAGTAGGTAAATAGTAGAATACTCGTATATTCCCGATGAAGAAAGTATCTTTGGGGATAGATTCTGTTCTTCGAAAATTTCCCATACAGATTTAATGAGCATCCACATCCACACACGAACAGTGGCCACTGGCCATCTAACTCGGCGTGAATTACTTAGAATTTCCTAGAAGCGAGGACTTTGTGTCCAGCATCATGAATGGACCAGTCTGCGCATCTTGCGTGAGTTCTTCACCCTATTTAACTTCACCATTCAACCTTTCCTTTACTTTATGGCTGTAAACTGTGGTAGGTTTGACGGTGCTTACTTTTCCTGCAATAAACTTGACCTAGCGGTAAATTAGAGGCACTCGGTGTTTATGGCTTTTTGTGTGCTTTGCAAACAGGTAAATTCTTTAACAAAATATTTGAAGACAGCCTACTTTGGCGATAGCTTACAGGATCGGATTTACATAAGCTCCTTGGGTGTTTGGACAAGTATGTACTTGTAGATCCTTTGAACAAAATGACTTCAGTGTTTTTTTTTAAAGCTGCCTTTTGACCCATATTATTTGGAAGCGAATCAAACCTAACCAAAAGCATAATCAGACCTGAAGGATTACAGACTTTCTTTTTTATTCCCTGTAATTTGGTGACTGCGCGTGTTTTTTCTGAGTCGTCTGGAATAACAAAGAAGTTGCATACTTTAACAATGTAACGTTTAGAGAAAGTTAATCCATGGAAAAACATTATAATTATGTCATTAATTTAAAGGGGAGAGGGACGTCGGAGAGGGATTATTTATTAATTCGAAATAATGATAATATTATTATTCATAATAATAATGAGTTAAATTCTATAGCGTAGTTTTGTGAAGGTTCATCTCATGTGCGCTTTACACTTAGTAACCAAACCTAATATAAATATAAAATAACAGATATACTACATGGTGTATCTGTAATTAAGTAAAGCGCCCTTGAGGTGATTTTTCACAAAAACGGCGATATACAAATCATCCAAATATTATTATTACTATTTATATTCAAGTAAAAACTATGACATAAATTATACATGAGCAGCAGACTCACTTGCATGCACAATTTAGAATACTATATAACAATTTAGAATAAACTAGGGATATAAATAATCAAATGTAAAGTACAAATATCAAAAGAGCAAGAAAATCTACACAAAATAATCTAACCTAATTTAATTAGAAAATAACACATCTGTTACACGCATTACGAAAAACATAATGTTTTTAAAGAGAAAAATATTTATAATTTCATCAAACGATTGATATTCACTTTGTGGCGTCATTATTAATAAATGAATTAAAAAATATACTTTGTGTTCACCACTTTATAAATATACATTGATATCTACATGTTTCGAAAGCGAATATATATAAGACTAAAAATAATAATATAAGAATAGACAAATTATAAACATAAAAAAAAAATGATTAAAGCAGTCAAGTAATTAATTATTATAAAACATGGAATAACAAATTTATATTAGAGTTTTTTTAATACTAATATTAATATTAAAATAAATTCAAGAGATAGAAATTTAAAAAAATAAAATATAATTAGATTGTTCATTAAATAAAATTTAATATTATTTAATTTGTCTAATTGTAAACCGGTTGTACTTGTAAAATTAAATTATATCAAAACCTCTATTTATATCAAAAGAGTGATTGGTTTCTAAAATACGATATGATAAATTCAGAATAGCTGTTATCATTTAAATACCTTAGGTAACTAAGTTTAATATTTTTACCCTAGGTAACTAACTTTTATGTTTTTTTTTAAAGATGTTGGAAAACTTCATTAAAGTTTATTTAAAAAAAAAAACGTACTGGGGAAGGATTGCAATTATTTTTTTATTTTATTTGTATCTTATATTAGCAATATTTTCAAGTTATGTAAAACATACGTAAGGCGGTCAGAAAAATACGTATTTCTGATTTGATTTCGATGATCTACAATCCAATGTAAATTTTTAAAATAAGTAATAAATATTTTTCTCTGTGAAAACGTTATAATGATTTAATCATTATTTAGAATTAATAAAAAAATTCTCAACCCCTTAAGGAGACGGGAGAAAAATAAATGCGTCGAAGATACCCCATGTGTGCGTTTGAGCCAAATTATAAACATAATAAACTGAGTCTACATGCTGATTTATTATTCTCATGCCCCGTATATACTCTATATGAGGTTTAAATGTCTATTATATTCCAAATAATAAGGATACACTTAATTTAAATTTATTTTCTTAAAGCTCACGAATTTTGGGATTAGTGAAGATTAAGAAACACGAAAGGAAACTCTCAGATCCTTTAATTGCCGTTATCTATTTGTTCAGTGTGCAGGACAAAATTCTCTAAGGCATTGGCGATTCACGTATTGGCCAAGGAATGTTTCTGGTTTAGTAAATCAACTAATTCAACACTGCATTAAGCAGCTCAATGATATAATCTCTGCAATATCGATTGAAAAGATCAAGTACTTTACGCATGAAAAAATCTTGCAGTGAATGGAGATGACGAAGATGTTCGTTTTCAAATATATTTAGACAAAAAACAAATTGTAAATCTTTTCAAACTTTGCTACTGCAGCCGAATTTATTTTAAACAAATCATCTAGCTTTGCTACGTTGTAGATTTTGCAATAATTGTGATACCCAATTTTATAAGTGATATTTTTTGTATGAGGATATATTATTTTGTTTGATTTTTTCTTTAAAATTAGCAACTGTTTAGTATATATAGCAATTTTATGATTTTAATTAATGGTATTTTTCATTCCATATTATTCTTGGTTGCAATCACTTTAATTTGTTTGGCTGCACTCTTATAGTACATATCAGTTGCTAACTTAGAGTGGCAAACGCAGCCAAAAATAAACATTTTCCCAAATTCAAAACATTATAGCTTTCAATGCTTTAAATTTCAATGTTATAATTGACGTCGATTGCATAATTATTTTTTCGTTTCTCTTTAAATTCTCAGTAAACAATAGCCTATTTTAACTTACTGTAGAGAGATTCATCCCTCTTTAAATCATGAATGTATTCATCGTTAAAAACATATGTAAAAGTGTTAACAATGACAATATTTTTAAATAGTAACAATCAGTGGTGTGCAGTCCATATTTCTGCTATGCATTTTATAAGGAACTTGTACGCCTATTTATTCAGTTGGCCATAACAATCAGCGGAATACGATGATATAATGACCATGCCCGAACTTTCAAAATTACACACAACCTACATTTGGTAGTAGAGCAATGCACGCCACCGGTAGCAATTTTTTTTTTAAATGAATACCGCACAAGAGTCTCAACTGCTCCCAACCGTCTGGAGCCAGTGAGACTATGGCATTTCCAATTGGGAAATGTTGTGAGGCTGAAGGTATTGGGAAGGGGAAGGAGAAGGGGAGAAGAAGGTGGGGAAATACCTGGCTATTCAGATCTGGTCACCAAACACGGCTAAAAGCCATTTCAAGCAACGTTTCAATTCTGGATGGTGATCTTTCACCAGGGCGATACTGAGAGTATCTTCCACTCTGGAACGTGCGTAAATATAATATATATTATTTTAAATTAATTAATTATGAAACAGCACAAATTAATTAAATAAAATTTACTTGCGCACGCCGGGATTTGAATCCGTGACCTTCGGATTGGTAGTCGAGAGCCTTACCCCTAGACCATGGAGACCGTCGAAGCAATCCCCCAACCCCACAAGATTTTCTTGACATATTCATTCCATCAATCGCAAGTCCAAGATTTAGAACCATGGGCAGAATTTACATTATTTTTCTAAATATGCGGGTGAATTATTGATACAAAATGGTGTATGTGTTATAATAAATCATTGTATTTTAAAAAGTTTTTTTGAAGGAATTCAGGTTTAAACCTATAATAACAATTTATCCAGTATCATATTCTGTATCTATACCCGTCAACAAACAATTCATCTCAATATTTAAAAACATAACGTGATAAATGTGTTTTTTTTTCTAAACATTAAAATTAATGCCATTTGTCAGCGCTCAGCGTTATAATCATGTTTCGAATGCCCTTAAGAATTGTAATTTCCTCCCTAATCAAATCCCTTCGAAAAACACATTCGTCTTGAACACACAAGTGGGCACTCGTCTCCAAGCTTCTGAAATAAAAATAGAAACTAAACAATAAGCAAAAATAACCTTTTTTGATGCTAATACGTAAATGGGGCTAAATCGTTTGTATGCTTCTCTTACTTATGCGCATTGAAGTGGAGAGACTAAGTATTTTCGCAGTTCAAGTAACATATTTATTTATTGATGTGTTTAAGATAGCAACAATGCACAAATGTGCATCGCAATCATCGGCCCTTAACTTGTCTCACAATGAGGTACCCTGCGAAAATCGTATATGGCAGGACTTCTCAAACTACGAAGCCCACCTTTGCTCCTATGTACCAGGGAGAAATGAAAGAGATAGTCGAAACATGATTATAACGGTACGCGCTCATGGGTTGCGTTAATTGAAATGTTTAAGAAAAAAAACTTTTAACATGTATTGCTTTAAAATATTAAGATGATTTGTTTGTTTGTTGTACATACGGAATGTGAAATGGAATAAATTGTTATTATAGATTTATTTAAAGCATTATGTGCTATAAGGGAATGTTTGCTTTAAAAAATAAAAAATGAGGTGTGTCGTGAAAACGTTCGAGGTGCACTGGTCCATAAGGCATTTTGGCTTAGTGAGTGTGTTTGCCCCCCTTTGAGCTGAGATGCCGAAACTATAATAGTATGAAGTACGTGTATTTGTGTATTGTGTCCTGTGAATAGGAAGAACATGCATTCGGTAACGCCGCTCGCCGCCAAGGGAGAAGGGAGGAAAGAAACAGATGATTTTGGATGTCAGTAGGTTATGTCTTTATTATCAACCTGTGTTGCCAGGAGGCGCAAAAATTTTTTTAATACAAATAATATACCTTATGCAACCAAATACCAACGTTAACATATTTGGGATGGATAGTCGGAATGAAGGGTCACTTTGTTTCCAACAATGTAATAAAATGGATATTTCAGAAAAATATCGAACGAGGTGCCTTCATGCGAGTATCGTGTAGGTTCAATACATGTAAATTGCCATTTTGTCATCATCTTCCGCTGATTGTTGTGGACAACTGAATAAATTGACGTACACCATCTTTACCAAACTCAAAACAAAATTCATTAGGATTTTTTTTTAATCTCTATGGACTGCACGCCACTGGTATTTACATACCTTCTAGCCTAAAATATATAAAATATGTACTATGTATCCTGATGAGGGGAGCTTAGATTTCGAAACAAGTTGACATTTATATATTAAGCAGTGGTGTACACATAGTAGTTCTTATTAATTAAATAAATAATTACACTACAAAATAATTTTACTTTTATTTGAAGAGATTATTAAATTAATGAAAAGGGATAATATTTAATCTGTTTTAATATACTCGTACAATTATGCACATAGATATTCATTCGAAATAAAAATACTCTTTTAACCCTTTCCTTACGACGATGTTAGAAAATCCCTCCAGCTCCCATGCTGTACACTCGGTGTACAGGGCACACCTGTAGAATTCAGTTTTAACTTGGATAAAAATAAATAGTTCACATTAATTATTTACCTAAATCATTTTATTTGGAACACATATGTACATTAGTAAAATATTATGAACAATTGCTGAAAATGAGGAAAAAATGTCGGACATTACAGTCGGCAGATCGCCGGTTACTACTACTAACGACCGCGCATCGTAGCACGGTGACGAAAAACTTGTGCCCCTTTCACTCACTACCGTACCACTCAAATTATCAACGCACGCAGTCATACAAATAAATAAATAAATTATTTTTTCCCGATTTTACCACATAACGTTTTTTCCTGTCGCGTTCGATAAATATTTGTATATATATATTTTAATTATTTTATTCAATACAAAAATGTGTTGCTGAGGAACACCTAAAATAAGAAATCTGTGTGTATATTTACAGAAATATTGATATAATTTTAGACATATCAAATCAGTTAACAGCGCCGGGAAGGATGGGTTTTACATAATTATTTTTGTTCATTCCAAAAGGTATGCAATGGTAGTGTAATCCTATAAAGGTACATACTCATATATATTTTTAATTATATCTAACCTAATGGACATTAATTGTTTTTGTGTTTAATTCGTAGAACTCCATTTTTTTTAAATTGAATGTAATAATGTTATTATTAAGTTCTGCAAATATTTTTAGTTTTTTTATTATTGTGACGGGTGTTTCGGTGTTAATAAAACGTTATTTTTAATATCACGTCAAAATTAGAATGGGATGGGAGTGAATAAAATCATGTAAATAAGTCGTCGCAATGTGGATCGTCGCAGTTAGAAAATGGCCTTGAACTCCGAAACAGCTGTCAGAATAATAAAAACTAAAAATGCTTTGCATGATAATAATGGACATTAATGAATTATTTTCGTTCATCATTTAGATCATCAGTTTTTCCACACATTTTCTCAACACTTAGTTCATGATATATATCCTGAACACACATTAAAAAGTGACCAACTTAAAGTCTTGTTTGTTGGGAAATTTAGAATGGGGTTTTTTGCAGAATAGTTGGCAAGTTAAATTTTTTTTATATCAAAGTGTATTATGTTTCATATTCGTAAAAATATCCAGCCTAGCGAAGCTGTGAGTTTGTGTCTGTACTACGATATATAACTCTATTGTTATGTAAAAGCCCCATAGTTGTATATATATACAAGTAAATAAATAAATAAAAAAGTGTATTTTAAATACACTAAAAAGGCTATGTAGATGAACTATTACCAAAAAATGTTTAACTGCACTAAAATAATTTTACTGACATGACGCCATATGAACTATAATCATTAGTTGCTTATTATTATAAGATACCAAAAATAAACGTGTTCTTACCACAAGAACGCATCGTTTTACCTATTACATTGCACCTGGCAACACCAGCCCGCATCCCTACCCTGGAGAGCCTGCAGAGCCGGCGCACTGCACTCTGCGCAGCCCACAACAGCCTTCAGCCGTATATCGTCGTGGGTGTCTCTGACCGGGCCGGATGAGGCGCTAGAGGGGCCGGACTAATTACTGCTCACGGGTATTGAGACTACCTGCACCGGGTGCGCAGAAACACAGTGTTACACTTTCAGTTAATTGGTGAATGGTGTCAAAATGCCATATCATGTTTAATTGTGTTGAAACAAGTTAGTTTAATTTGTATAAAAATGATCAATAGCTGAAGAAGAAAAAAATTGACAATTTTTTCTGTTAATTCAAAAAAAACTTTTTTCTTGCTAACATACTAACCATCGTGCAATTTCTCTGCAGAAGTAGATGCAGAGGGTGGAATGCCACAAACCTTTTCTTGCATCAGTCACAACGTCTAATCTCTATTCTAACTCTTACCTAACCCAGACTTTCAAAATCATAGCTAGTAACTTGAGCGTTTCATGTCTATCCTCGACTTATTTTTCATCCGCTTATTTATGTAAATCTTTTTCTGTATTCATCCCCTCAAACATTCAAAACATTTAAGCTTTTCTTTCATAATCTTTTTTATCAAACTTGCATTATTTCCAGCACTCTTCAGTTGCAATACGTCTACTAGTCTACTATACACATTTTTATGGGAATAAATTCGAAACATTTGAAACTGGAGTCAGGTCTCCTGGTCTGTACACCACGGGAATCGTTACTAAATTGATCATATTATGAATTAACACTCTCTTAGGATAATAGACAAGTTGCCCTCTCGTCAGGAGTCGGGACCCTCGTGTGTGAATCACTTAGATTTCAGCGACGGAGGTAGGCATCACAATTAAAATTCCAGCCCAACTTGCTGAGCCATGATTGGTGGCCCATTGTTGGCGGTGAGCGGAGAACACTGGGAGGTAGAGGATGAACACAAATGGTGAGAAGGAAGAAGGAAGGAAGGGTGGGAGGGTTTAAGACGAGAATAGGGAAGCCGCAAGCCGCCACCCTCCAATATTAATCAACGTCAGGGAATGAGATGAAAAGGGAACAATAAGATTATTATGAAGAAATTAAGTGATCACGCTTTGAGTGTAATGAATTCTTTTGAGAATTGTATTATTGGAATATTTTTTTATATCATAACATTGTGTTAGCTTTTGATTAAGTCGCACTAGCGTACGTATCAATTGTTTTTTTAATGTGAGCAATAGGATATTTTCACTGTTTTTTTTTTCATTGTCTGAAAATACATTGGTAATAAAATGGTGAAGAAGAAAGTTAGCGAGTATCTGGCTATTCAGATCTGGTCACTAAACACGGTTAAAGCAAATTCAAGCGTTTCAATTCTGAATGGTGGTCTTTCTTCAGAGCGAAACTGGGCAAGAATCTATTTCTCCGCATGGCAGGTAGGAATTTGAAAAATCCATACGCCGAGCAATATAATGGGAAATGAACGCCTACAATACCAAAACTAGAACTAACCTAACCTTATCTCTTACCTAACCTAGTTCAATCAGTAATATTCAATCGTACTTGAGGTCGACATATTATCAAAACCGATTTAAATTTAATAGTTTTCCTAATTACTAGGTTGATTCGCACTGTATGTTAAAACCAAATTTCAAAATTGCCGCACAACCGGGCGTAAATCACGCAAGAGCCGCATTTTTAACTGGGTGATTGTAAGCTGATTTCAGTAGCCATGTTCCTTGCCAGGGTCAGCAACGCACATAAAAATATTCGTTCTCGTTGTTTCTATAAATGTGCCCAACATATATTATTTTGATAACATTCCTTGATTCTACAAGGTGACTATGATTATGGAAGGTGTAAATGCACGACCACCGTGAGATTCAAAATTATTTTATTTCGAAAAGATAAAAATTTACTCTAACTAACTAACCAACAAACCATCACGCCGTTTGGGATAAGCAAAGAGGGTAGACCGCCAAAGATCTCGGTTTTGTCATACACTCCTTGCTTTATTCACATTCATACACCATCAAAAACATTTGCAAACTATGATAAACCACAAACAGTAAAATTTTTAAAATATCAATAGAAGAAAATCTAACTAATCATCCATCACGACGTTTCTCCGCAAGGGTAGGCAGAGAGGATATACCGCCACACAATTTTGACTTGGCATACACTTCACACATCGTCTCATGCATACTTTTCTGTTATTCTGACTCTTCACATAGCCGGACTCAAATATTTAGTACACTTGATCGTCCCATGTCTTCTTCAGACATCCCGGACTTCCTTTAACATTCACATTCTCTTTATGTATACGCTCCTTTCTTCATTCATCCGCTTTACATGCCAAACCATCTAAGCGTTCTTTACTTAATCTTGCTCATCACGCTTAAATCGGCCTTGCTTTCGTTGCGAATCTCAATGTTTTTCGCACGGTCATACATATTACCACACATACGCCTCAGGAATATCGTTTCTACGGCAATCAGTCTACTGTTATCCTTTCAGGGTTGGTATCAGTTGCCACGTACACGTGTATGTGTTTAATTGAGTCCATGAGGAGAACTGTTTCATCATATAAAATATACCCTAGTTGGTAATTACATTTTTTCGCATATCTATATTATGTTGCTAATCATGAACGGAAAATAGTATTTATTGTGTTAATTACCATTTTATTGAATACAATACAACCATTTGTGTTCACAAAAGTATCGTTTATAGCCATTGAAAACGCAAGCCAAATATAAATTAATAAAACTTGTTTTTTTTTATATATTTTTTTTTATTTATCGGGTTGTGTGCCTTTGAATTCTGTGTAGCTATCTATCTGTTTATTTAAAATATGTAATAAGTTGTCCAGTCTGAATTATTATTGCGTTTTTTAGAAACATGTCTTCAAAACTTTATTAATTTCCTTATGGTTATATTAATTCCTGTACGATTTTTTTATAGTTTTAACATATTTATATATAATATTTAGTACTGAAATTTCATGATAAAACGGTGTAAAAAAGCAGTTAAAATAATCGTTAAGAATTCAGATTTTTTTTTCACTTAACCAGGGTTTGAACTCTTAATCTATGAGCCCAAATCCATGATACTCACCTTTTATTTGTGCCGTATTTTTTTTCAGATTCACAATTGGTATTGTCAACTCACTTTTATGAGATTCTTAGGTAATTAATTCTTTTTTATTTTTAAATTAAAAGAAAGAACATTCCCGGGTTATAAGAACCTGACAATATTTTAAATTCTCCTACTGCCATCGCAGTAAGCAGAAGATGTTCCTCGTGTCATGATGGAGGACTTAGTCAGTCGAGGAATTAAACTCACGACGTCTGTATGGGATACGATGTCAACTCGGTCACTGACCAGTATATTATATCCTACTAACTAACCAAACATATTTTCGGGTGCCAAGTTCGATAAATGTTTATTTATTTTTTGAAAATATAAACCCGTAATGGTTGCATGACAAACAATTAGGTACAGGGATAAATCGGAACACTATTGAAAAGTGATGTAGTCATTAAAATTGTGAAAAATAAGAAAAACTAATCTAATCTAACCTAATTAACCAAGTTGTTTTTTTTTCTTCATAATTTATCATGATTTTCTATGAGTTTTAAAGGGTGTGCCGAATTGTCTGGCTACCTTCAGGATAGTACGAGTGAGGATCTTATGAAATACACTTCCTAGAGTTTCACGCTTCTACGCGTTGGTGTCTCTAAGAATAATAGACACGTCATACGACGGCACGATTTTGGCATTAATTCACACGAAATTAATAACATATCCAAAAAGAAAAGGTCAATAAACAATAATTCAATTTGGGTTATTAATAAGTACTAATTTCCGCTTGAAACCGCCTTCCCGCGTCGGGTTTTTACTGGCGTGTCTTCCTGTCTGGTCATAGACTATTAATTCTCTGAAATATCGCCCGTTTCATCTTAAAGAACCGTCTCCGGAGCTCACTTCCCGACCGCACATTTCTCAGACGGAGGTGCCACCTTAATTAAAGGTTTCACCTTAATAACTATATTAGCGATACTTTGCGGTTTCATATTGTGATTTAAGCTCGGCTACATTTCCGCGAACAAACGCCCGCCAGACCACACAGGATCCGGCGTGTGATACGGTTGGGAAAAAAACACAAATCATTTATCAAAATTGCAAGTTTATGAATCGATCGGGAAAATATATCACTTGGGGTGATGGGAGGTGCACTCAGGCCTGTCATTACGGCCGCGTTCTGAGAAGTAACACCGCAAGGCTATTCTAAACTAACTGCGTATGCATAATATAATAACAATGGTAAACGGTAATCATTTATAAACAGTGTTTAAAATGCTAAATTACTTTTTTTGTGTTTCTATTGAACGGAAACTGAGTGGAAAAAGATCGGTTTAAATTACTGGCACTTTTGATTTGGGATTGTGTGTGGGAGTTAATTGAGCGAAGAATTCCAGTTAATCGTAGCCTCTAAAAGATTTTGAAAAAAAGACTTTCTAGGTGATGATTATGTTTTAATATAAATAAGTACTGAAACAAAATACAAAAAAAAAACTTTAATAAAATTGTAGTTATGTAGGTACTTCAAGTTCTACACACTCGTAGTTTTCGCGGAGGTACTGTCCTGTCTAGATATTTTTTTTAATCCATCCTCAGATCATATAATAAAGGAGATGAGCTTTAAATCATTTTAGTATAAAACCCTCATAGCGCCAGAAACGTTCACCAATACGACTGCAAATTACACCTAAAACTAAAATCCACCAGCAATCGAGGTAGGAATTGCCATTTCTAATATCTACTATTCAATTGCACATCGACGGCAATAAACGAAACTATTTTTCCTTAAACAGTTTAAAAGTGGTGGCAGTCGAAAAAGTGACACATTGTCTTTATATGCAAAAAATACTTTGTACTAGTCCAGCCACGGAGTAATACGATGCGTAGTGGGCTGGCATGTTTTTAACTGCTTTTGTTTACCGGGGCGTTTAAAGATGCAGTTGCAGTTTTATATTTTTTAAGTTATGTGTTCCTACAAATTTATTCTTTCTGCTATCGACAATACAATGATTTGTGTATCTAAAACTACTTGCTACCTACTGTCTAAAACCTACACATCTCAATAAAATATTATTTAATACCGAATATCCACATATTGTCTTAATTATTTATATTATTAATAATATTAATTAATATAAATTAAATTTTTTAATAATTAAGACAGAATGTCGATAGTCGGTATTAAACATATGGACGTCACATCACTAACTTTGATGGCGTATGTCACTAAAAACTTAAGAAATCATAATAAACACATTTCGTTTTCTAATTTTGAACTTACTTATGAAATTTCATTTGTTTTATAGTTCGTCATGCCGGTCATATTTTTTTAAATTTTTAACTTTTCGCTACTTAGTTGCTTTTGCGTCGTCACCACGTGTGGTTCGTCCTCGTGTTGGTCAAATATGCTAGTTTGTACTTTTTTAAATTGAGTGATCCGTGAATTTATCCGATGATGTATTTATGAGAATTTTCGCGATACGGCAATCTTATGATGCATTAAAGGGATAGCAACGCTTTGTAGCAAGGCCGAAGTGCTGCAATAGCTCGGGAGATCAAATGAATTACTTAATTTGGGTTGTTTTAATTTCCTCGTTATAAATTGTACGTACATGAGGTGGGTATATATACTGCATAAAAATCAAAATTATATATTAGCTACATTAAGTGTTTAATTTTGGTCACACGAAATATTAAATAATGCACGGTCACACATATAATGCAAATTGAAAAGGATAAATTTTAGTTATGTGCGTGTCTTTATTTTCCATTAGTGGACTATTTACGACAACAAAGCTCGGCGGCCGTGCGGGGCATAAACAAAAACCTCCATAAACAACTGATCCATTCACTTTACACATATATTTTGGGGATCCCACATGGCGTATCTAAAGCAACACATTTCACAGGTAATAACGCATTTACACGATACATTTTAATTTACGGTCCGCTAAGTTATTCAGTCGTTAAGTTGATACAAAAAAAATATAACGCCTCTATTTCCCGGCCTACAGATGCTCAGTTTTAGCATACATAGGTTCCTCGGGCTTAACTTAAGATAACCTATTCAATAAAGCAAAAGATTTGTGCAAAGTGGATTGTGGTTTCCGTATCAGTTTTTTGTTTTGTTTTAGTTCACTCGCTCACGGGTCGGTAAGGTATCGACATAAACCCGTCCCATATATTTATATTGGGGGTTTCACACGATTCTGTGAGACGCGGGATCAGTGTTGCGTACATTCACGCTGTACGCGGGCGATATCGATCTCACACCGACCCGTGGAGGAGCGGGCTTAGTAGCGTTCCGCGTCACTTGGATGCGTTGCGATGCGTCAGTTTTGCGTTACTTTGTGATGCGTAATGCTTAACTAAGTTCCACGTCATCTATCGAAAAACATAACCTATTTTAATTTGATAATTATACTATGATGCCTTTTATATAGTAATCTATACCGATTTGACAAAGAACTGATTGCCACATAATTGATGATCGCTCCAGACAAATCAAAGAAATTAATTACCTGTTCAACAAAGAACACTGTCACCTCGTCCCCTCTTGTCGGATTACGATGAATGTATGCTGCCTTGCGTTTTCGACAGTCTTTATCTCTAGACAATTTGGTGATTATAAGCAGAAATATGTATATTTTTTTCTTGCCATCTTTGAATCATTAACCACCGATTTATACGAGTGGAACTAATTTTCAAATTAACAAACCAACGAATGAAGTCTATTCTTGAGCCAATAAAACAAATATTCTGTTGCCTTTTCAAGGTGGAATATATTCCAAGGGACCACACACCTCAAAAAAGTTTCTTTATGAACAAAATATGAGGCTATCTTGAAAAAATGTTCTAACCATTTTTTACCTTTTCTCCATCAGGCGGAGAATATACCATTCATATTTTGTTTGGAGAAAAAAATAATTTACTAACGCTTTCGGTATAAACGTTAAAAAATGGCTCTTCTTTGTAATGTGTATACCTATTTGTAAGGCGCAAACTGCATATTTTGGAGATGTCCCTTTCTGATTTCAGGGTGTCAAAAAAACGAAGTGGAAGCGCTCATCGTGAAAAAACAAATGAGATACGATAAAGATGGCGTGACCTGATTGGATGATTAGTTTTTTCTCGCCTCATTAGCATAGTGTTGGAATTATAAAAGAATAATAATGTCAGGTGACAATTGAACGCAGCCTCTAATGGAGCACACTGAAGTGAGTTGTTGTCTACTATTTAATTATGTTCTAAGTTCTTGGCATTTTTACATATATTAAGGCAATATTGTCACCGTATAGCCAAAACTGAATAACTAACAAATTACAAGTCGTGAAAGATTGCGACTACAAATCCAGAGGTCGCAGGTTCGAATGCCGGCGTGTTTAAATAAATTAAAATATTTTTTTTTATTTTATTTTACTTAGTAAACCAACGTTCTAATAATTATTAAGTATGTATGATAAATATATTTAAAAAAATAACTAATAATATGTTTTAACTTAAGCATATTTATTTATTTTATTGTGATGTATTTATTCATTTATTAAATAACCCATCAAACTACAAAATAATCATAATAATAATAATAAAAATAACAAAAAAATATGTATAATAAAATCTCCAGTAGGCGGTTGATGGAATCTTAAGGTAATAATTTTTGTTTTTCACATTTAATTTAATTATAAAATACTTAAATTAAATTCAGTATCGCCCCGGTGAAAGACCATCATTCAAGCATTCAAGATTCAAACGTTGCTAGAACCGTGTTTGGTGAGCAGATCTAATCTGTACTCCCTCACCTTCCTCAACCCATCTCTCCCCCCCCCCCTTGAGCCTCACAATATACCCCAACTGGATATGCCATAGTCATACTGACTCCGGTTAGCGGAGAGCAGTTGGGACTGTTGTGCGGTATTCACATTTAAATAAAAAACGCAATCGAAAATATTATTAATTTACATATTTTTGTTTTATTATTATCACTTCCGATCTATATATATACTGACGTAATTTATTGTGTTCCAGTAGATGTTTTTAGAGTATAGTTACAAATTAGAATAGAATTAAAAAAATACGTCAAACGTAAAATAAAGTAATAAGTCAACCGATTTAGTAATTTATTTATCGTGATCTCAATTAATGGTTATTCACCAAAATTTTCAAAGATATTTCAAGTACAGAACAAGAGAAATGGAACAATATACATAAACAAGCAACAGAAATAAGTTTGGTGTTATGATTATATGTACATAATTGGAAAAGGTTCACAGTACAAAGGGTCATGTGGGGACAGCTTTACGGCTATTTTGTGACAGCGACAAAAAGTAGTCAATAAACTCTCTGTAAGTGACGTTTAAAATATCAACGATCAACGCAACAGCCTCTCTGTTGATTGGCGCGTTCTGATAAGCAAAAAATTTCTCACTTTTGGAGCACAAAATTGTACATGAGATTTTCTACGAGTATAGTTGTTAGGGACGTGCAAGTTAATCTCTTTCAACATAGATTTATTACGTATAGATATCAGTAAGTCTCTTTCAACTAGCGTGCGTACTTGATTAAGTTATTTAAAGCGCAGTTACGTAAAACGAAGATTTTATGAGTACCTAGATAATATTTAACCTCACCAGTAGAGTCATTGGCAAATCTTCAATAATTCCGTACAACTTCATAATTAATAAATAATGAAATGGCTACTTGTGTTAGTGATTTGGTAAAAAAAAAAAAATAATTTTGTGTTTTTAGATTTAAAATTTTTATTTTATTTTATTTAAGTGAAGAGATTTCGTATACGATATATATAACTTTAACGTAGTCTTATTTATGATACAATTTATATACACTGCTGAAAATCGGCTGAACTCTGGGTTTTAGAATGAATAGCTGAGCACTTGAGCAGTGACCTTTTCTGAAATAATAATAAATATACGTAAAATAACTTACAGACTAAAAAAAAACAACAACAAAAAACAAAAAACGTTTGTATATCTGTGGAAAACCGCTCCTTTATGAAGAACATTTATGGAAAAGAAAATCAGTGTTAGGTTCTGGAAATTATTTCGCTAAATTGCGTTTTCGTTGTGGTTGAGACCCCTGCTTCCACATCTTCACTACTGTAAAATCTGCGTCTACTACGAATGCACCAATGAATAATTTCTCTCACGTTCCGATACATTTGTGATCTCCAATCGAGCATGTATCTCCATATCGCATGAACCCGGTGACAATTAATTAAAAAGAAATTCAGACGCTTACGTGACCACTAAAATTATCGGCGTATTCTCGCATGGCGTCAGCAACGGACTTATCTCGGCACTCGGAAGCTGCGCGGGTATTCCGAGCCAGTTCCCAGCGAGATGAGATCTCAATGTGTCGATAATGTATACTTTATTGCATAAATACTTACATATTCGAGCCGGCTCCCTGCGGAGGAAGGCAGAAGGGAAATTGCCAACAATACGATTCATGTTCTCATTAAGGTGTACTAAAACACGGTAATTATTCTCATCCGTTACTTGTAGTGCATCAATTAACTAATTTTGATGTTAAAAGTATTTTAAAAATTAACCGCAAAACATTTATTTATATAATAAACAATACATAGATAAAGTCACTGTCATAATTGGGTAGATATTATTCCCATAGTGGGCAAAAAATATGACGGAAGTATGTCTTCCCCAATCTAAATATTACTTATAATTTTTTTTTAGTTAAATAAAAACCATAATTTATCAATTTAAAACAGTATTTGTTCATAAAAAAGTTCTGCTAGGTATTTACCATTAAGTGTGACAGCTGTTTCGCCTTCCGATGGCATTATCAAACTGTCTGATAATGTTTTCGCGAACTTTTTCATAAATATATATATACATGTTTTAATTGAATAATAATAATTCCTTCGAAATATGTGTAATTATTTTGTAGCGTCATTATTAATATAATTAATTAGAAGAATTTTGTGTCCACCATATTATGTTGTTTATCCTGATGAAGGAAGCTTTTCTTCTGAAACATGTAGATATTTATATATTTAAAATATTGCAAATAAACAAAGTTCTTCTTATTAATTAAATAAATAATAATGTTTTCTTCAATGGATTAATAATTTGTGTGTTCTTGTATTATTATTTTTCTATGTTTATTATTTTTCTATGTTTATTATTTTTCTATGTTTATTATTTTTCTATGTTTATTATTTATCTATACTTATCGTTTTTTAGTATACTGTAAATCCCGATGAGGGAGCTGGTGCCTGGCGGAAGTGGTATAAATGAATAAATTCATATTAATTTTTTGTTTATTATTTTAATATTATAAAATTTGAATAACTATAAATAAAAATTGAGTTCTACAAATGAAAATTGGACACTTTTAATTTCAATAATAATAAATTTAAAATATTTAAGTTCCCACTGTGTATAATTAATATTATACAAAAAAAAATAATAATTAAAATAAAAAAAACATACAAAATGTTGTTACTATTGTAACATCAAGCTACTCACTTCGTTTTTTGAAATATGTATTACACATTCAAATGTTTTCATATATTCACTTGTGACCGTTTGTATTAAAGAAACAAGGCGAAATAACGTATTTCTTTTCATAGCGTTTTTTTTTTTTAATATATATTTTTGACATGTGAATTCGATTTTGAATTTTTATTATCTAACATCTAATACGTAGTTATTTCAGCATATACATTTAAAAAAAATGAAAAACCCCTTTCATGTAGTTATCTTCCTAGCAAATTGTTAAAAAAGTTTAAGCGTAAATTTATCTTAGAATAATCTGCTTTCGGAAAGTACCACTAATTTCTGAACACCATTTGGTTAAAGTAAACATATGCACTTGGACTATTAAGTGTTTTTAAAATTTACCTTGATTTTCTTATAAGCCATTTTTGTGTTTCCATTAAAAACGTTTTAAATGAAATCAACTTTTGTCTACATTTAAATGTCAGACTACGATTAATTTAAATAGAAAATCTCGTACCTATTTTATATATCGTCGTTTTGTGAAGTAAACCCAAAGATATTAATTTAATTGAATAACTAACTAACTAACTAACCACCACGCCGTTTCACCGAAGGGGTGGGCAGAGAGGACGGACCGCGAAACAACTCGATCTTGCCGTACACTTCTTGCTTCATTCACATTCATACATCGTCTCATGCTTGATCATGCCATGTCTTCCTCGGACGTCCTCTGCTTCTTCTTCCATTCACATTTTCGTCATATATTCTCCTTACACTCCTCTCTTCGTTCATTTGCTCTACTTGCCCAAACCATCTAAGTGTCCCTTTCTTAATCTTGCTCATTACGCATACATCAGCCTTGCATTCTTTACGAATCCCAACATTTTTCACACGACCACACATGGTTTTACCACACATTCGTCTCAGAGTTCTAATTTCTACAGCATTCAGTCTACTTTCATTCTTCCTCTGCCAGTTCCATGCCTCACTTCCATACATCAGGGTTGGTATCAGCACTCCATTGTGGACTGCTGTAAGTTAATTGATATTGTTTAATATGACATGTAATAATGTAGGCAGGTGTTTTCTCGTCTTAACCGATTCACGGTAGCTTCATTTTATCGTCACTTAAAACAATCGACTTGTTGACATTCACGGATAATTGTTTGAAACAAGCTCTGGTTAGTACAAGGCGTAATGATTCTATAAAAGGTTGTGGTCCAGTGTATTATTGGTACCCCCCAGAAGGTTAGCAAGATTAGGATGCTGCCAGGTGTAAGATCATGCTCTGGATCGATGAATATTTGCGATGAGAAATAAACTGTGGAAAAAAAGACATGTCCTTTCGAAGAACCTCGTACCCACATCTGTACTAGTGCCAACTAAGCATCACTTGGACACCGGCACTTGGGACATATTTAATTCATCCATCAACTCATCAAAATGTTATTAATCTGTGCTCTCAATTTCCCATTGTATTATTAACTAGCCGAAGTACCCTGTGTTGCTTGGGATTATGAATGATTTGGACTAAAAATTTGAGGTTGTGATGTGTTACAAGTACCCCTACCCCTCCCTATCTAGTGATTTTCCTCTTATTTGGAATGTCAACTGTGGAAAATTTCATTTCTGCTTTAGGGGTTGGGAAACGGGGATGGGGTAGTTTTTCATAATATTGTATAGACAATGACCTTACTCTTGTTTTTAATGTCAAGTGTTTGATCGAGCTCGGAATAAAACTGTATATTTGTATAAAAATAACACAGACACTCTTCTTTATATATAAATGTTATGGTTGAGATTTTCGCGGGTGTAACATATAGAATAATTTTCTCGGTTTTCCTGCTAATGTAGTCCTTAGAAGGACTTTTTAAGTCCTGACATTTCGGATAAATCACACTGTCCATCCTCAGAGGCCTTATGTCTTGAGTTTTGTTTTTAACTGATCGCTTGCGCGTGTTCGTTCAATCCAGAAGTCAAATGTATTATTTTCATATAGTTGGAATATAAATTATATCGTATTGTAGCTTGTCAGCAGGGGCTTTGTTCCACAATATTATACAGTACAACAATAAATTATATAAAATCACCCTACAAATAGTAGCCCAATATTATAATAATCTGCATGTACGAGTGTGTTGGGATCAATGTACACAAGTTGAAAAATATATTTAAATAAAACAGTAGAACAGTTTTGTTATAGTGAGAACAGAATCTAATACAATAATAGCGGAAGTAATTATAAAAAATATTAGAAGAATAGTAAGGGGTGTTAGTTGAAGTTTGCCGGTTTTTTCAAATAAAGAAAACGCTTAATTCTCAAGGGAATCTCAAATTTTTTTCATTCAAAGTATTGACCATCGGATTCTATTCTGCCCATCTTTGGGGCAAATCATGTACACCATTCCAAAAAAAAATTCTCTTTCGAGGCAAACCATTCGACGAGCCATTTTTCGACTTTGTCAAAATTGGCGAAGCGCTGTTCTGCGAGTGAGTGTCCCATCGATGCGAAAAGGTGATAGTCGGACGGGCCAAGGTCTGGAGAGTACGGCGGGTGCGATAATATTTCCGAATTCAATGCTTTGAGAGTGTTCTTCACTACTTCAGCTGTATGGGGCGGTTTGGTGGTTTTTTTCGATTTGTCTCTCGTTCATTTGGTGTGGTACCCATTTTCAATACTTTTGGATCTTTTCCATGGCTTTTAAACATTGGAAAATTGCTCCTCGGGTCACATTAAGTATTTGGGCCAATTTTTGTTGCGATTGGGTTGGGTCTTCATCCAATAACGCCTGCAATTCCTCGTCTTTGAACTTTTTCGTTGCACCAGGATGTTCATTGTCTGTTAAATCGAAATCTCCACTTTTAAATTGACGAAACCATGTCTCACATGTTCTAATCACTAGAGCATGTTCACCATAAGTTTTTACTAGCAACCGATGAGCTTCAACTGCTTTTTTCTTTTGATGAAATAAGAAAGGCAACGAATGCCGCAAATGCGATTTACTTGGAACGAAACTCGACATATTGACTGAGGTAACCAACTATGACACTATTATTTTGGCAGAATGTAACTTGTGTATTTTTGAAGGTGAATGTCCATAGAAAAATATGACATAGATGCCAAATCATAGAAATGTATACATATCTCTAGCGACATCTATGAGTAAAACCGGCAAACTTCAACTAACTAACTGTGCTGAAATATAATTTTGCACCACAGAATTGCTCGTACTGAAAGAATTTTGGGAGTCTGATAAAAGTTTGGAATATTATTGGTATAATTTAACCAATGAACTTTAAACTTATTGAACATTATTGATATTTGTTTTATAGGAAAGTCCCCAGGCTAGTAGTATCATTTCTATATTTTGTGTGAATGTACATTGTGTACATGATCCACCACTGTCTTTTACGGAATGTCTGATATATGTTGAAATAATTTTTTTTAGCAATTTTTTTTTTAAATAATTAATTAAATACCTTTGTTAGTTTTACGAGAACATGGAACGGCTGATTAAATCAATGAGCGGAATGACTTGCATAGTATTATTTACTGGTTCTACGGCGCCGTTTATTCGAAATCTGCCGGCAACATCGATAAGCCGCTCCATTCGACACCTCCGGAATGGAAACTGGAAAGAAGGACACTCACGCATATCGATACGAATCAAAACAAAATCTATTTGTACCACTTTTGGGTACACATTTTACACGTCGCGTCCTGAAAAAGATAAAGAACGCAATGAATATTGGATGGTCTTCAATATTTCACTGAAGATGAAGTGAATATTTCACTGAAGATGAAGTGAATATTTCACTGAAGATGAAGTGAATATTTCACTTAAGATGAATTGAATATTTCACTGAAGATGAAGTGAATATTTCAGTGAAGATGAAGTGAATGTTTCACTGAAGATGAAGTGAATATTTCACTTAAGATGAATTGAATATTTCACTGAAGATGAAGTGATTATTTCAGTGAAGATAAAGTGAATATTTCACTGAAGATGAAGTGAATATTTCACTGAGGGCGATGTTTACACAAATATTTAAATTTTCACTGCTGTACAGCTTCACGCGGTATTCTACGATCACCTCTGCACGAAAAAACAAAACTCAAATTGGCATACCGTTTTATTTTTTTACCGTCAAACGTACATTTCAAAGCTACATAACTCGTGGTGGGAAATATTTTGAGACCTTGAAAATCTTAACCATGGAAATTCAGATAAAAAAATAGTTCCAAATTTTACAACGCCAGGGCTCACCGTTCAAGAGATTTTTCTGTTCCGTAAAGTAATTCCGCCTTATATTTACATAATATAATATGATGACAATAAACATCGTCAGAATCAGCACAGAGCCAATAAGCATAATTTTCTAAGGTTCTATCAATACACTTTGATTAAAATTTTCTATGTTTAACTACTTTGTTGATAATACTCACTTACAAACCTTCCTCTACCTCCATTTTTTCCGCTATTAATAGTAATTAAATCGTTGAAGAAGACGATGTTAACAAATCTCAATGAAACGTGAAAGACAGAAAATACAAAGGAAACAGTCGAACCTAGATCCTCTAATCTTGGCCGTTTCTAGCAATTGAGCTATTGAGACCTAATTATTTTCCGTCATTTTCATCGACCTCATATCTCAATTTAAATAATTTTATCATTATTCTCAATTACTTCTCATATTTTTGGCATTTTTTTTTTATTGATTGCAAAGTTCTACCCGAATATATTTGTAATCTTTTTTACAGTTACTCCACACAGGAAGCCATGAGGGAATAATTTCCTAGATGTATCACCTAGATAGTATATTGGATATACGAGTATCTATTTATATGAGACATATTGTGTTTTCTACAAGTCTAGAATGATTTCTCAATTTAATGGAATTTTTAATCTTCAATAAGTTATTCCAATAAATTGAATATTCTCTCTGAACTTGTAGAAAAGTCAATAGATATCCCATAGAAATAAGAATAAGTAATTGATTAAATAATTCGTATAATTCCTATGCATCTGATATTAATTTTGCATCCAAGTTTTTTAAATGCTCGGCCCCTATTCCTGAGCAGATATCGATCGCTTAAAATTGAAACGAAAGCTGCTTCGCAATTAGCGCATTATTGCTGCTGGCACGAACTGGAATTTTATCATTGCCACTCGGGTGGACATCGACAACATTTCACGGGGATGGTGAGGAATTTCAGAAGTTATCTCCTGATCGAACAGGTGTTTTCCGATGCAATGAAATAACGAGTAATTCAGACATCACTGCGCGGATCGCTCTGTAGATTCAACATAAAAGTCACTGCAACAAAAAGTTCTATTTGTGCAGATCGCACTCTTAAAATGTAGTGCAATATTTTATTATTGTTCAAAGTAAGAAAAACATCTATTTTTTTTCTGAAATAACTGACAAATTTTAAATTCCTAACGTACTTTTAACAGATATTTGAACTCGTTTGACCAGTGAAACTATGACATCCCTAATTGGAGTATGTTGTATGTTTGAAAGAAGTGGGCAGAAAATGAGAAGGGAAAGGGGAAGGTTAGGAAGTTTCTGGATAAATTTTGGTCACTAAAACTATAGATTGTTAATATACTAGAAATGGTTTGTCATTGCGGTTCCGGGCTTTACCAGGGTGGTGGATAGATAAATTCCAAGAAAAATGAACAGGTTCCTCCAAATATTTTTCCGAGAAAATTCTCAAAAATTACGTCAATTTTTTTTTCTTCTTTTCACAATTTTTCTAATATACACATGTTAATTTTCGATAATTTTTCCGAAAAGAACCGGTTCCTCGGAGATATATTACCTACCGGTTCCAGTGACAGCAAAGGCATATATATCTTAATTACACTTATCTTATTTTATTATCATTATTCGACGCCTCACGCTTCAATCGATCGACGAATCACATTTAAGAAGATAAATTCAAATCAAATCCCTCTACTTTACCACCCATCATAAAACATGCTTTTCCTTTCCTAATATCGAGCAACAACATACATAATTTATAAAATAAATACCAGGATTAAATAATACCTCCAATAACATGTGTTTTCCAATATTATGTCCTCTGCGTGCAGAACCGTATATAAATTTCGCCAATAAACAGTGTGTATCTCTGACCCGCCAGGTAAGCATAGTCTTGTATAATATTATGTATCTGTACATAAAATTGATAGCCTGAATATTTTAACGTGGCATCACGTTGATTGATCGAATGCATTGTACATATAGTTTCGTATTACAGATCGATGAACCGGTGATTTCAATTTGTTAGCCATAAGTAGTAATAATGGATTGTCTATATTTAGTTATAAGACAGAGAATTGGAAAAAAATTTACAGCGCCCTGGGATGATTTTTGAAATCATCCAAATATTATTAGTTCCAAGTAACCGGGACAGGGATATCGACGATCTCTAACTAAAACGGCTAATGTTACTTCAAGCAAGGTTCCGATTCTGAATGATGATCTTAGACCAGGATGATACTGAAGTCATTTTATATATTCTGTAGGATGACAGCCATCGTAAGATGCGCACCCTTCTTTTCACCGATTTCTTTTTTCACTCTATCGCGTCGTGTTTCTAATGATGTAGTGATAATTTTAGGACTCCCTCATAAGTTGTGGACAGATAACAAAAATATGCCCTGAGATAAACAGATGAGTTGATATTGTCAACGGAGGAATTTTAGAGGAAAATATCGGTCATAGGTTTGAGATGAATGAATTGAAAATTTATTTGAGTGATTATTGCAATTTCTTCAAAAGATTGGTATTCACTTTGAAAAAAATAATCTACTTAATTAAAAATTACTTTGTAATCGCCACTTTATTAATATATATATATATATATATAGCGCCCTTGAGGTGATTTTTCACAAAAACGGCGCTATATACATCGTCCAAGTATTATTATTATTATTATATATATATATATATCAACATGTTTCATTATTACGTTCAATGTTTATCATTTGCCTGTACTTGATATTATTATTTTTTAGTATTCTGTATATTCCTAATGAGGAAAGCTTCGCTTTCTAAACATGTTGATATGTATATATTAATAAATTGGTGATTAGAAATTAATTTTTAATTCGTTTATTTAATCACTATTTTATCTAGTTCCTACAATTGTTTGATTTAAGTAAGTTTAAAAAAATACATATTTATATTACCCTTTGGCATGCGACCAATATTGCTTTACTTAATGATAAATCATTTACCGTAAACATTATATAAGACCTTTTTGGCTTAGTGACCTGTAATTCTCTCAAATTCACAGAAACTTAACTGCGGCAAGTTTTCAGTAATCTTAGTAAACATTTGGGGATTCCCTTTTGCATTAGGTGCAAAAGCCAATTACGATTGTTAAATACTTAGACCAAATATGGAAAAAAGAATATCTACCTGCCATCGGGCTTGGTGCTTTTCAAGGTAACGAGTGTTTATTGAATGGGGGTTAATCTTGCTAAAGTTTATTATTCAGAATTTTGTTTCGTAAATAATCTTATTTAAATGCGGTTATACTTCTAGGTAGTACCTAGGAGCGAGGGTTTCCCCAAATGAAAATAAAATACAGGTGAGTGGGATGTTAATGATGATCACAACGTTGCACAGTTGAGTGAATCGCACATTAGCACTTGGTAATGAATACCTAATTATGGATTCATTAGAATGTCATTAAAGAAAATTGTACAAGTAGTCCTTTATTTTTTATGTAGTCATGCGTGAGTTCAAACCGCACGAAGATAGTTTATTTATTTTCGTACGGTGAAATTTATTTGGTGGCATTAGATCGGCAGAAATTTTGGAACAAACCTTCTCCTGATGAGGGGTGGAAATAATCTTCAAGCCCTCGTGCGGCTACGGTTTTCCTAATAAACAATTGAACCGTCGCGTGAGTGGGTACTTTAGCATGAATAATTAAAAATGTTTTTTGTTAAACCCTGATGATGTAAAACGTATTTATTACATTACGTAGATACATTTACATTGCATACAACATATTAGAAATCAAATAATACTGTATGATAACTAATAACAATTGAGAATATTTAAATACCTGAAATTAATTTAAAATGTGTACAAATGCTATCACGATTGTCGATATTAGTTCCCAGCTAGGCAGATTGTCTGTTCTGAGTAACAAAATGCTCCAGTTATGCGTGTTGTAATTTTCTTTAATTGAAATCATGATTTTTAAAATATCCTATAAGGTACATGAAAACATAAACTTATTATGTTTAGAAAACCGCTAACACAATAGAATAATCAAATATTTTAAAATGTCAGGAATAAAAATACCCAATAACTGACGACAAAATACTAAGTAGTTAAAAAAAAATATTGAAATGTGAGTGTTTTCACTGATTTCCCGCAACTTTTATGTGTCGCATATTGGGTGTTTTATCGATTCCATTATTGTTTTTCTTCAATCTATCTATTAAGTGTGTTATGAAAATCAGGTATGAATAAATTTAAATAATAATAAAAAATATGAATTTACTTAACATATTTTTATTTTTACACATATATTATAATTTTAGCAATTATTACTACTCAGGTATACATTCCGGAGACCGGAATGTAGCTGGTTTTCAGCAGTGCCTATAGAAATTAAATAAAATTAAAGTTACATGTCGTATATAAATTCTCCACACTTAAATAAAATAAAATAAAATGAAAAATGATTTTAAATATATTTGCTTCCCAGATGTGACATATCTTTTGATATTTTTCCATATTGCTTCTCGGGACAAGGAGATCCTTGTAATATATTTTAGATCGTGGATAATGCCTGTTACACACAGATAATATAATATGTGGGCGTGGCATATCTCTCGATATCGCTCGCCATACAATCCCATACAGTCGTCATACACGGATATCATATATCTGTGACAATTGTATGGCTAGTATATATATACTATGATATTATGATATTATCTTATGCTATACGTAACCAACTTAATGATCATCATGATGATTTTTATTACAGGATGTGAATATATGAATGCAATCCCAGACACCCTATAGAGAGTATTAACAAATACAGTAATATCAATAAATATAAAGTTAAATTAAGCTAATAAAAATACATATATATATAAATATGTAAAAAATAAGTTAAGATTAATAAAATAATATTTTTCTCGAGTGCGCTTTGGTGCTGAAATCAGTACACTGGCGGGATTCCGATATGAGGACATTTCCAGAGTTGTAGATCGTTTTTCTCATTCCTGCTACTCTAGTTCTCATAAAAGCTACAAATCCTGGACTCGACCCTCGATGAGCATAAACACTGCTTTACTATTTTTAACCTTATTTATGTAGCTTTGACCAACATCCAGGATATGAAATGGAGTAATGAGCCCTACTTTTATATATATCTACATTTCAATTAATACTAACCACCTACAATATTATCAATCATCAGTTTTTTAAAGATATAATTTGTACAGCTTTTCCTTAGATTGAATTTAAGATGAAATATTTCTTTATGAAAAACATACCTAATTGGCGCTACCAAACAGGTTCTCAAACTTGCCTGAAGCTGGTGATTTTTCTATACATACATTTAAAAAAATAAACCACTTTGCGGCACGAACCCATAAATTAATATCCTATTTCATGGATTAACTTAATTGATCTGATGTAAGTAATAAAATAAGCGTTAAATTGGTTTAAATAATAATTTTAAACAATTAAAGCCACAGATCCGTCCAATATTATTACTTCAA
This sequence comes from Halesus radiatus, assembly GCA_022606495.2. Classification (NCBI taxonomy): domain Eukaryota; kingdom Metazoa; phylum Arthropoda; class Insecta; order Trichoptera; family Limnephilidae; genus Halesus; species Halesus radiatus. Next base: position 74,704 of record JAHDVE020000902.1, read on the forward strand.
TTAGCCACGTTTTTTAAAATAACCACCTTCGTAATATTTTTTATTAAACCGAACAGAATTAATAACGTGGGTAAGTCCGTAATTTATTAGTATTTTAAATGTCGGCCATACTTCGTAGATATAATGAATAAATTTTATTAATTTTGTATTGAAAGTCCTCGTCCTGTCGCCGCATTACAAGTTTATTTAAAGGAAATTAAAATATGACTTTATCCCGTTCACGTCAATTTACCGAGGGACCGTGACACCTAAATCAACATAAACTCTTCGCGGCCGGGCCTCGAGAAGCTTTTTCTTCTTGGGGACGCTTTACGCCTTTAAGGTCCCGTTTTAGAAAATTTAGAAAAAAACGTTTTTGAATAAGAGATGGAATGAATGGTATAGGTTGGTATTTCGGTAATATATAGTTAAAAAAAAAGTGATTTAATAGAGGGAAATATTGCGGTTAGTTTTCACTATAAACCAAACATTTTTAATTTAATATCTCTGTTCCCTGATAAGTTTCTTGGACCCGCGACTCAAGTTCAAGGCGCTTCTTCAAGTAGCTGGGTCATCTAAGCTTGCGTTGTTCTACCTTGTAGCTCATCAAAACTCATATCGCGTAGCCCAACTAAGCTCAAATCGCTCTGGAGCGTAGCTAGTCAAATTTCCTATAGGTGTCGCGTAGCTCAACAAAGAAAATACCGCAGTGTTAAAAGGTGTATTCCATATATATTTATTAACATGCTAATTTATATGTTTATTTCTATTGGGTGCTTTTAAAATTTGCGCAGCTACGGAACGGCGACGGCACGGAATGCCGTGACGGCATAACGGGAAAGCAAAATATATGAGTTCGTATGACGGCCCTTTTAATGCACAGTCTGCGGTAACGGCAAGCCGTGGACGGTAACGGCTTCCCGTGACGTGGCCATTGGAAAGCTGTCATAGAAATTTTGAGAGTTCAGCTTTTAAAATTTTTATGTGATAACACACAAGAGTCCTAACCGCTCCCAACCGTCTGGAGCCAGTGAGACTACGGCATCCCCAATAGGGGTTTGTTGTAAGATTGACGGTACTGAGGAGGAAAAGGAGATAGGGAAGGATGAAGGTGGAGAAGTATCTGACTATACACATCTGGTCACCAAACACGGTTAAAGTCTTTTCCAGCAACGTTTCAATTCTAAATAGTGGTCTTTCACCAGTTCGATACTGACAGTATCTACCACTCTCAATATACTACTGTATTTTTAATGAATAAATTGCAAGGGTAATTATTGATATGTGAGTAAGTCCCGCGCTCTGAGCCCTGCTCATCCGAACCCGCCTTACCCGATCTCCATAACTTGCGAAACGTCTCTCGCGAGTTAACTTTTCTTGTTCACTTTGATTCAAATAATTAAACAATATTTGGATTTAATTATCCTTTATTTTATAACATTTAAAATACAACAAGTAACGTACAATTTCAAAAGGAATTATCATGTGAGCAATACGACAAGCAACTGCTTGGATTCACTCGACAAGATAGATTAATTCACTTAGGGTGAGGCAGCCACTTTTATAGCTGTCCTGATTAATCTAATATCTAAAGTTTATTTGGTACAAAACAACAAAATAGTATTATCAGTTACGCAACGGATGTTGACGTTTGTATTGAGTACATATGCATCGATATAAGACGGAACTAGATAATGTAATCTTATTTGAGAGTTCAATGCACTATTTTATCTACTAGACAAGATGAAGTGAGGAATGAAGTACGGGGCGTCCTGTGTTGTCTTCTTGGAGGTGAAGGTCAGCTGGGGTAGTTAACTCTCCCCCCTTTAAATGGGAACTCCTTCGGGATGCGAAGAGTTTACATATTTTCCATAGGATATATCCAATTGCCATTATTATTAGGCAACTTGTTAGTGTGATATGTAGACTTCCACTGGTGGAGGTGGTTTCTGTCACGTTGGTGGTGATGCTGGAATCTTCGTGTGGTTTTTCTATTTCGTCCATATGTAATGTGGGTAACTGTAATACATGTAGTTCTTCTCTGGAATACGTAATGACTAATGTTTCCTTGTTTATAGTCCGTCCCATATTAAATGTTTTTCCTTGTATGCTGCATTCATCGTTGGTCACGAGTACTGATTTAGAAATAACAATACTCTGTTTATGTTGTAGGCAATGTGCTTGTAGTGGGGTGGGCTTGTTACGAAATACATACATCATATTGTCTCCTATAATATGGGTATATTCTTCTGGGCATGTGATCTTGTGAAGGCTGCAGTTCTGCTCGTTTTGGGTTTCTAACACCAAGGTGGTGCAATCATCAATGGTATTTACTTCTTTGTTACATAAGCTGTTTTGGTCTGAGATTATTTGGCATTTGCTTGCGACATACATTTGTTTTCCATCTCTCAATATTCGTCTGGATGGGAGGTGGGGTTGGAAGCATTGGGAACCTGGTTTGGATATTATGGGAATAATTTCATTATACATGTATACTGTATTCTCTACTAGTGGAAGGGATAGAATAAAATGCAAGGTTTGCTTGGTTTTTATGAGTTGAACTTGTAAAAAGCGTTGAATAATATCAAAGTCTTCAGAAAATAAGTTTTCTGAATTTATTTGTGATATTGAGTCCATGAAGACTTTTGGTTTAATAATGCTAGGGTGGTACATTCCATGAGCGGCAAAGGTAATTGCTTCCGTGATTCTAGTTACTAATTCAGTTATTGTTTCCGTTTGATAAATTAAATGTGTGATCAACAAATCAGTTTGATCTTCATAATGATCGTGGCTTATTTGAGCCCATATAACTAATTGGTTAAGTGAAATATTTTTAAGTTTAGTGTAATAATCTTCTAAAGTTTTCGAAGTAACAGAGATTCGTTGTTGATTCAAATGTAGATTACTTTCCATTTGTTGCGTTATCTTATTCATATCATTATCATCTAAATTTCCCGTTATTAATTTAATTACCGACCCGATCCCATTTATAAGACCTCGTTTATGTCTAGTTTCAATAAGGTTATCTATCAATGCTTTATTATGGTCAATTAAATATTTTAAACGTTCTAAGCCTACATTAGGTAAGGTTATATTATTATTTCTTATAAATTTATTGTAATTAAAATATAACTGTAATCAGTTCTTTTCTACAACATTTACTGACGATTTGGTATAACTTGTCGTCATTAATAATTACCACATATTTATTCTTGTTTAAACATTTTTCATAATTTAAAAATATAAATGTCCGTAGTGGGATGAAACCGGTCCTGGTGAAAATAAATAAGTGGAAGAAAGTACAAAAGTGTCTTAATTTCAATTCTAATTAAAAATATACATCGCGCATTATCGAGGGGGATACACCAAACATGATCCGTACCTGCTTCTTTTGTTTTCAATTCCTGATTACTCGATTCTGTAAATATCCTATTCATACGTGGGGGTGGATGCTTGTGACGAATCGGGATTCCTCCATTATCGTCCACATGGCTATGCATGGTGTCGGCGACACTCTGGGCATCCGAAGTGATTTCTACTCGTAACGAGTCTTGATCATCACTAACCTCACTATGATGGATCTCTACTCTAGATAATAAGTCGGCTACATAGTTTGTGCAGCCACGTTCATTATTCTCCAATAATTCATCAAGTTCGATTATGTCCATTACATGGAATAGTTGAACTTGCTTTGTTGGAGTTTTTTTTTTTTTCAAAATGCGTCACAACCGTACCTCTATGGGTCGTTATGGTGTGCGCCGTTCGTACCGAAAATTCTTTGTTAATTTAGTTGCAAAAAAAAATATATATATATATATGAGTAGAGCCTGAATGATTTGAACTACTAGTATCGATTAAAAATTTATGTTTTATGGAGCTTCTACATATGGAAGTCCATTACAATAAATAAATTAATGAATGTGGTTTAGTTGGACGAGGTTTTTTGGGGATCTTCTTCGTTCGCCCAAAAATCCTGGCCTCCGTGATCACATTGAAATAGCTCCTGTGCCGTACGTCCATTACCCAAGTCTATGACTGGGCCTTTGAACGAGCGTGGCATAGGCGCTGTCCTCATACTAACATCCTCGTTACGGCGTTGTGGGTTTCCTAGATATTTAGAATTATTTTGTTGCGACATGTTATTATTTCGAACCCCGAAATTCTGTCCGGGTTTGTTGTTCGTGAAGTTATTGTGTTGCCACGGTTTATAATTATTATTATTATTAAAATTGGTATGATTCGGTCTATGACCGTTTGGATTATATTGTGGGTTATTAAATGTTCTATTACAGTGGAGTTCACCATGCGCCTCCAACATACGTATCTCAACACACAGGGTGTCGTAATTTTTGTTAGATTTGCACATTTAATATGTGTGGGTAAAAAATTTAACAACGTATTACGTGCCGTGTCTTTATATGGTTCCATTAGGAGCTGCGCAC